>MU223917.1:535754-571223 GCA_018584345.1 Thuja plicata | reverse complement strand
TCTAAGAAGGAGGCTGATTCAAGGATGGTAGCAATAGATTCCTGATACTAAGTGACAACCTCTATGTATAAAATCCTCTAACAAGGTCACACTTAACAGTGTGTTTGTAACCTTTAACAGGGTTGGCACCTAACAGGGCTCACTTCAGAAGAGTGAAACTTTGGGGTACCGATCCCAGTAGTTTTTTTCCCTTAACAGGGTTTCCACGTTAAAATCCATGTGTTATATGTGTATGGTTCATTACTTTACTATTTTACATTTCACATATGCATTTCTGGATTGATTGGTATACTCTTCTTATTTACTAAGTTTCAGTAAATAGTTTTACTTATTATCGGTAATCAAGGAGAATAAGGACAGACAAGGAAAACTGACAGACAGTTAATCATTATAAGTATTTCATGGCATGCATCTTGTAGGGACATAATAATCTAAGGTTTATTTGATTGGTGGTAAATAGTTGAAGGATAAATTTTGAGGACACTAATTCACCCCCCCTCTCAGTTATTACTAACAATTGGTATCAGAGCTTGTGTGCTTAGAAGGAAGGTTTCAAGACCTAAGTCAGGATCACAAGATGAACAGATGAGATGTGCCTAAGTTGAATAAAGACAACTTTGCTTCATGGAAAAGAAGGACAAGACTCCACTTATCAGGTGTTGATAATGATGTTACTCAATTCCTAGATACTGAATATGTGTTGCCTACAAGAGTACTGACTATAGATCAATTGAGAGAGAAGCATGAGCATAATTGCATGGTTATAGAGCTTTCTTCCTCACTCTCTGATGCTGAATTTGAAGATTTCAAGGATTGCAAAACTGCAAAGAAGATGTGGGACAAACTGAAGCTTGTACATGGAGGTGATACAAATATTCTGAGAGCCAAGGTAGAAAGCCTTAGAGGAAAGTTTGATGATCTCAGAATGAAAGAAGGAGAAAACATCACACAATACAACACAAGGATAAAAGAAGTAGTCAATGCTATATGAGGTGTTGGAGGTTCACTTGAAGAAGAGACAGTGGTAAGTAAAATTTTAAGAACCTTATTACCTGTATATGCTATTAGAGTTTTTTCCATTCAAGAAATGAGAGCAGTAGAAAACAATACAGTTACTCTTGATAGTTTAATTGGTAGACTGATTTCATTTGAGATGAATAACTTTGAAAATAGTATCTTACCAAACTTAGAGTATGCATTTCAGTATTCTATGAAAACAAACAAATCAAGTCATAGACACTCATCTAGAAGAGACAGTGAAAGTGAAAGTGAAGAAGAAGATCTAGATGAAAAAGAAGCACTTATGGCTAGAAGAATGCAAAGATGCAAAGGTAAATACAAAGGCAAGTTACCACTTGTATTTTTTAATTGTAAAGAGATTGGACACTTTGCTACAAGATGTCCTAACAGAAGAAAAGATGACAAAAGTAATGACAGATATTTTGAGAAGAAATTTGACAAAGGTGATAACAAAGATTACAGAGGTTACCAACAATCAGAAAGAAGAGATACCTGAGACTACATGGATAAAGGCAAGAAGGCTAGCTACCTAGCTGCTTGAAAAGATGAAGATACTAACACCGAACCTGATGAAGACATCGAGATGGTATTTGTAGCTATGAAGGATGATTCGGATGAAGATGAAATGTATGTAGAAACTGCACTCATATGTAAGGTTAGCAAGAATGACATTTGGATTATAGATAGTAGCTGCACTCACCACATGACTGGTGACAAAGAAAAGTTTAACACTTTTGAGTATTATAATGGTGGTATAGTAAGAATGGGTAATGATACACCTTGTCCAGTTCAAGGTAAAGGAACAATAATGATGAAGAACCTGATTAAATGTGAAAATTATTATTGGGTAAAAGGATTGAATTATAATCTATTGAGTGTTTCTCAGCTGAATAATTCAGGTCATAGAGTAGCATTTGCGAACAAGAAGGCAAATATCTTCAATGAATCAGAAAAATTGATTGGTACCGGTGAACAGACGAAAAGTAACTTATTCTATCTGAATGATACTAACACCACTTGCTTAATGACTAGAAATGAAGACATATGTTTGTGGCACAAAATATTGTGTCATGTGAATTTTGACAACATGATGAAAATAAGAAAAAGGATAAATGTAGGAGGCTTACCGATGATGACAAAGCTAGACAACGTCATCTACAAAAATTGTTAAAAAGGTAAAATGACAAATTCAAGTTTCAAAAGTAAAATCCATACATCTGATCTGACATTCTAGAATTAGTCCATACTGATTTATGTGGACCTATGAGGACAAAGAGTTATTATGGAGATATATATTTTATTCCTTTTGTTGATGATTACTCTAGAATGATGACAGTTATGTTTCTAAAAGATAAATTTGAAGGATTCAAGATGTTTAAATGGTATAAGGCTATGGTAGAAAAAAAAAGTGGTAAGGATTTGAAATGTTTGAGATTAGATAGAGGAGGAGAATTTATATCAGATGAATTCACTAATTTTTGTAATGAGCATGGTATAAAAAGACAGGTTTCTGCACCAAGAACACCACAACAAAATGGGATTGCTGAGAGAAGGAATGGATCAATAGTTGATTGTGTAAGAACACTAATGATAGAGAAAGGCATCACCCAAATCTTCTGGAGGGAAGCTGTCAGCACTGCTGTCTATACACTTAATAGAGTACAATTAAAGAAGGACACAAAGAAGATACCTTATGAGCTATGGTATGGTATAACACCAAATGTAAGTTACTTCAAAATATTTGGTAGTCAATGTTATGTCTTAAAGGATGATAGAAATAGAAATATTGATGCCAAAAGTGATGAAGGTATTTTTATGGGGTATTCTACCAAAAGAAAATCTTTTAAATGTCTCATCAAGGCCTCTAACAAAATAGTTGAAAGTGAAAATGTAAAGATTGATGAATTTGCAGAAAGGAATGAGTTGGAAAGAACAAAAGAACCAGAGGACTATAACAAGTTTGTATATTGTGAAGAACCAAACACTCTACCCAAGCAATAGTGCTTAATTCCAGAATAATAGAATGTTGCGACTGATGGTCAGACTGCTATTACCGACGGTCAGGATAATGATCAAGATAATGTGCAAGGTAATGAAGAACAAAATTTAGATCAAAATAATAATCCCGCTGATAGACAAAGAAATGTACCTATACTTGAAAGATATGTAAGAAGGAACCATCCAGAGGTCCAGATCATAGGAGATAAGAAAGCTAGTACAAGAACAAGAAGTAAGTCTTTAACCTCAAATTGTTTAATTTGTGAGTTTGAGCCAAAATCTGTCAATGTTGCACTAGATAATGAGGAATGGATAAGTGCTATGAATGATGAGATTGAGAAGATTGAGCAGAGAAAAACATGGTCACTTGTGCCAAGACCAGATGACAAGAATGTCATCGGTACAAAATGGATATTTAGGAATAAGCTGAACAAGAATGGAGAAGTCACAAGGAACAAAGCAAGACTAGTATGCAAAGAGTATGCACAAGAGGAAGGTATAGACTATGGAGAAACCTTTTCACCCATTGCTAGGCTAGAAGGAGTAAGAATACTACTTTCTTATGCTACATATAAAGGATTCAAAGTATATCAAATGGAAGTTAAGTCAGCATTCCTAAATGGAATACTTGAAGAAAAGGTATACATTAAACAACTAGAAGGGTTTATCAATCCAGACAAGAGAAACATGGTATGTAGACTTCACAAAGCCTTGTATGGATTGAAACAAGCTCCCAGAGCCTAGTATGAATGAATTCATTCCTATCTAATAAATATTGGATTTATAAGGACTAGTGAAAACAATAATCTTTATTTGAAAGAAGATACTGATGCTAACACTTTGATTGCTAAAATATTTTTTCATGACATCATATTTGGAGGAAATGATATTCTATGCAAATATTTTTCTAATGATATGAGAAAAGAGTTTGAGATGTCTATGTTTGGAGAGATCAAGTTCTTTCTTGGTCTACAAATCATTCAACAAAGTGAAGGTATTTTCATTACACAATCCAAATAAATCAAAGAGGTCCTGAAAATATTCAAGATGGAAGATTTCAAACCAGTTGGAACACCAATGGCTACTAGATGTAAGTTGACAAAGGAAGACAAGACAACAGAGGTAAATCAGACTTTGTATAGATCAATGATTGGAAAACCCATGTATGTTGTACACACTAGACCAGATATTGCATATGCAGTAGCAATTGTTGCTAGATTTTCAGCTAACCCCAGGGAATCACATATGACTGATGTGAAAACAATTTTAAGATATCTAAAGAATACTGAGGAATTTGGCTTATGGTATAGAAGAGAAGACAAACTTTAAATTAAGGTGTTTACCGACATTGATTAGGCTGGAAATCTTGATGACCGAGAAGAGAAAAATTGGAGGAGGATTCTTTATGGGTAACAGAGTTGTCACATGGATTAGCAAGAGGCAAGGATGCATCTCTTAGTCTACTACAGAAGCAGAATATGTTATTGCTACTGAAAATTGCTCAAACATTACATGGATCAAATAATTGCTGGAAGGTATACATATGAAGATCTCAGAACCAGTGATTATCTATTGTGATAACACCAGTACAATAAAAATTTCCAAGAATGCAGTCATGCATTCCAAGACTAAACACATTGCAATCAAGTATCATTATTTAAGAGAACAAGTTCAAGAAAAAGAGGTGATACTTGAGTATGTGCAATCAAAAGAACAATTAGCTGATATCTTCATGAAGCCACTACCCAAGGATACGTTTGAGAACTTGAGAAAGAGACTAGGGGTCAAACCTTTGTCTACCAGTCAGTAAAAGACTGAAGGCTACATTAGCCTACATATTATCAGAATATCATTCATGTTGATGTGAGAAAAAAGATAAACTTAAAAGATACATCTATATACAGAGAGGTATATATCAGAACCAAGCACCAGAGCATATTAATGTATTGCTGATGGATAAGGGAAATTTAAGGAATATATTATGGATGGAGAGAAAAGATTGTTTGACATGAATGTCAGATATTTGTAAAAATATTTGTTTGGCATTGTTGTCAAAGAGAGAGAGATTATCCATATTATCACATTCTTTTGAAAAAGAGAGAGATTATCCATCATCAGATTACTCCAACAAGGAGAGATTATATCCTTAGGGAGAGAAAATTGTATAAAATTTTATACAAAGGGAGAGTTTCTGAAAAGAGAAAAATACATCATAAAAGAGAGAACAGGAAAAGGAGAGAAATTGACACAAGAAGAAGACTCAACACATTAGAAATTAAAAAGCTGCAAGAATCAAATCTAAGCTAAAACAGAGCTAACCGGTGATCAGACATTTATTGTTTGATAGAACAAAATGATTGGTAGTTTGATGAATCTCAACTGTTATATTTCATATTATATTAGAAATAGTATAGTGTGATAATATATTATGTTGCCATCAATGCCAAAGGGAAAGATTGATGAAATGTAACTGATTGAATGTTTGACAATGTTAAGTTGAAGGTAATGAAAGGCATTAAATAAGTTAATGGTTTGTATTGTCATTGATGTCAACTTGATATCATCTGTATGGTCATGTACATAATGCCAAAGACTTCAGAGAATCAATGGAACAAATGTTATGTTTTCAACAATGCATAAATGTCAAGCATTCACCAAGTGACAGACAACACCGACGGAGTGCACACGATCGGTAAAGGCAAAGAAGAAAAGTCATAGTGATACCCAATGAGCAAAAGATAGTGTTGCCCGACGAAGAAAAACCACAAGATGCTCGGTGAGCTAAAAAAAGCGTTGTCCGACAACTAAAATCCAATGATGCCCGACGAATGGAGATCTTGAAGCTAACTGGAGTCACACTGATGGAACTGGCAGTTGTCACCGATGAGTAACTGTAGAGTTGACTGACGGAATAGAGAGTTCAAAAAATGACAAAATATCTAGCTGGCAAGAGCTAAAGATTGACTTAACTAGTTGTTTTCTTTGTTTTATTCAACTAGAGTTAAGTAATTGATTTAAAGTTGATTTATATAGCTGGCATGAAGATAACTACGAGACAAATCAGGAGTTATTCTTTAAATCAAATTGGCTGGATTGTTTTTCACGCCAAGAATCAAGAATAATTAAATAGTGAATATCATGTCTATATAAGAGACAAGATTAATTCATTTCTGTATGCATGGGAAGGGGAGTGAATAGAAAGAGGATACTAAAGAGAAACTGATGAAGAAGAACTTCATACAGTCCTAATCAATCAAGCTAAAGGAGAGCTAAATAATTCTACAGACACCGACGAACAGTGAAGCACAACATCATAGAGTAGAAAGTGTGGAGCACAAAGAATTGAATTGATACATTGATCACAGAGGTAATGTACTTAAATAGATCTGAAAATATGCAATTCAAAGTTACATTAGAAAAATATCATAGTGTTTTAGTTTAACCATTGAAGCATCAAGTCTCTTTACCAAGCAGGACTTAACAGTCTTCTATATATTGAGGTACATCCCAAGGAGTGCCAAAAAGGTTGATTCGTGAAAGTAGCATTGGACTTGCCCGATACCTATTGACAATCTAAGAAGGAGGCTGATTCAAGGATGGTGGGAATAGATGCCCGATACTAAGTGACAACCTCTATGTATAAAATCCTCTAACAAGGTCACACTTAATAGTGTGTTTGTAACCTTTAATAGGGTTGGCTCCTAACAGGGCTCACTTTAGAAGAATGAAAATTTTGGGTACTGGTCCTAGTGGTTTTTTCCCTTAATAGGGTTTCCACATTAAAATCCATGTGTTATGTGTGTATGGTTCATTACTTTACTATTTTACATTTCACATATGCATTTCTGGATTGATTGGTATACTCTTCTTATTTACTAAGTCTCGGTAAATAGTTTTACTGCTTATCGGTAATCAAGGAGAATAAGGACAGACAAGGAAAAGTGATAGACAGTTAATCATTATAAGTATTTCATGGCATGCATCTTGTAGGGACATAATAATATGAGGTTTATTTGATTGGTGGTAAATATTTGAAGGATAAATTTTGAGGCCACTGATTCACCCCCCCTCCCCACCCTCTCAGTTATTACTAACACCTTCTTACTCTAGGGCTAGGAGATCGTGAAGGTGTTCTCGAATGTATTCCACTTCATGGATTCTTAGGAAGGGTGGATGGAGGAGATTTGTTTCCACCACCAACACACATGTTGGTGAATTGATCATTAAGTTGTTGAGCCAAGAGTCTATCTTGCTCCTCTCAGAAGGCTTTCCTTTCTTCCTCCAACAAAGTTTGCCTCTCCAACTCTAGGAGTCTAAATTTCTCTTCCTTTGTAGCTTGTTCATCTAGAAAGGATTTCTTTTTATGCTCAATCTTCTTAAGTCTTTCACTCATGTATCTTGAAGATGTTTTGAGTGGTGAACGTGGTCTTGAATTTCTAAACAAGTCATTGGTGAATGTGGCATTCACACAAGTGTCATAAGGTTCATCAGCTTGGTTATAATGTTGTGATTTTTCATCTTGATAGGCTTGCCTCCTACCTCTCTTAGCCCTTTGGTGTTCATCCAGATATCTAGTTGAGATGAGGGGTGAGACTGCTCAACTTTCATGATAGGAACCGCCAAATGGAATGGTTTCTTTATGTCTTTAAAATATGTCATCAAGGAATTTATCCATTTCTCCCCTCTCTCGTCGAGTCATTGTGTAACTCATATCCATATTTGAGAGAGAATATGCTAAGGGTGTACTCAACTCACTAAGGTTACTCTTGGAATCAAACCAAATTTCTGAGTTGTTCCTAGGTGATTGATCAAATATGGGTTTTTTCCCTTACATTTTTGGAAAGTTTGAACTAAGGATAATTGGTTGAAGACTACTTGAGGTCATTTTCCTTGATCTACTTGATACCTTGTTGTAACTGGTATGAAATAAAAGGTACTAGGAAACATTGGTACCAAACTAGGATAGTAAAGGCATTCACTTGTCCAAAAGAGAGGTGATAAGATAGAATTTTTGCAAGAGGCATAAATCAACACTGCCACAGAGGTGCCCACTGAAAGGGTGAATACCCTAACACATATGGATCAGGAGGATGATTTACCCAAGTTATATTGATTGAATTTGAATTTGTATCAAAGTGAATGGACAAGAGATTACCAAAACTCTCCAAGTGTGTTACCAAAGGATCTAAAGGCTTGTCTTCTCAACAAGGACGATTTCTAGCTCACCAACTCCAAACAAGGTCACTTGTGAAATCAAAGATTACTAGTTCAAGAGGTCAACACAAGAATCCAAAGTGTAAACAAGCTTCTAACAGTGGGGTAAGTAATATAATTTGAGCTGGATCAACCAAGGAAGACTGAAAATGACTGCATAGAAAATTAAGCTAGTTGACAATTTGACACTTAAGAATGCAAGTTTGTTGATTATTTTGATGTTTTCTTGATGTTTGGTGTATATTTTGATGTTTCACTCACGTAAGACACATCAAGCAGATTGTTTGTTGTAAAAGAAATAGTCACATCACAACCTAGGTAAGCCAAGGAAATATCTATTGAATTCCAACATGAATCAAAGTTCATCCACACTTACTTATAGTGGATAAATTAGAAGCTTGGAGGCATGGGATCCTCCTTACATGTGCACTCACTTCTCGAGCACACCAAGCTTCAAATCCCAAGAGAATCACTTCCCAAAGGACTGTTGTCTCTACTAAGAGCTGTGAAAATGTAGGACGTCTTAGTCGGTCTTTAACCTTCCGCACCAACAGATAGAGGGTTTTTGGTCACTAAAACAAAGTTTGTAGTAAAGGCATTCATTCAGGTGGTTGTGATCAAGTTATTTTTCCAATTAAGGGGGCTCTCCCAATCCTTTCAAATCAAGGTTTTCACCTTAAAAATGTAGGGACTTTAACACACCACTAGGGTACTAGAGGAAATTTTGGTTGCCACAATGAATTCACACCTGTCCACTATAAGACTAATCACAATGACATTTTTATATACCGGATTGGAAGGGCTTGGATTTAGCCTGTTACTGGTTGGGCAATCCACTCTCACTGGCTCTATTAAAGCACTTGGGAGGTAGCCAGGCTAAAATAATTATATGAGTTTCTCTTACACCCAAGATCCACAAAGGCAAGGGGAGAGGATACGTTCATATAATTCTTAGGATTACAATCTAAAAGACACTTCAAATACATAAGAAAATGACAACAATACTTCTAGATTTTTTATCATCCCACAAGGGCGAGAGCATAATTTCCTAACATCATTGTCATTCCTAAAATACCAAAATAGAAGTTCATTTTAGAAGTCTTGCATTTGGGTTCCTATTGTAATAAAATAAAATGAAATGCAAGCACAAAGTTTAGCATGCTACTGATCAAGGCAACCTGCAAGATAATTCGTTAGTAGTCTGTGTGTTTAGTCTTCTTTTTAAACGTCCTGCAAACCACTGTTAGGCTGTAATCAACAAGATAAGTCAGAAAACAACAAAGCCCAAAACTTATCAACATTAGAAAAATTAGAAAATCATAAATCTGATTGCATATTCAAAAAGTATATAAAAAATAATGCACTTTTAAAAACAATTGCACTCAAAAATGTTACTGTATGAGCCTGTACGAGGCTTTGGAAGCTGCAAAATAGAGGATTAGACATGTACAGTGATCAAAACCTGCAATTCATGATAAATCAATGACTCAAATCCAAAAACTAAGAACATCCCAGAAATCTTCAAACAATTCTACCCAAAATAATAATAAAAATTGAACTCAATTTGGACCTAATATGAGCAAGATATGATCGTTTAAAGTTAGACTGTAAAACCAAAAAGCTCAATGGTGAAGGCTAAGACTTTTCAAACCTTGCTGACGTCAGCAGACTGTGGCATTAAAATTGATAGGCTGGGGTCCGTCATAGAAGGCCCATATTTTGATGGTCATATGGACGTCAAATTTAACACAGTAAAAAAATTTTTATTTTTGATTTTTTTTTTTAAATTGTTTTTTTAGTTTTTTTTATTTTTTATTTAAATCTGCCTCGAGCTACATGTAGAGATGATCTGAAATCTGCCTTGATTTTCATGCAAGCTTGTTTGGGTGAAAACATTTGCCACAGATTTGACTTTCGTCAAATATGGGAAAGTTTATAGTCATTTTCAACTTAAACGACGATCCAGACGCGATGGTGGGGTCAAATTTTTGGCTCAAAATGAGAGCTTTAAAGACACTAAGAGAATAATAGACAGAAGATAGAAGGAATTTTGGAATGTGATGACAGAAATGGATGTTTTTCCCCATGGTGGGTTCCAAAAATATGTGCTAAAAAGTAGTCACACTTCTATGAGTCATTATATTCAAGATTGCTCAAGAATGAGGTCACAAATGGCGACTCATAGTTCTCTATTCATTGCATGCAAGGGTTTGTAATGGAGGCCCTCAGTTTAGACCTAGTTATGCCCATGCAAGTACACTATGAAATGAGAGATTCAAAGAGGAAGAGCAAGAATGCTAGTCTCCATGATCATCAAATATGTATTGCAAATGAAAATGAAAACTAATCTATATGATAACAATGCATGAAGAAAATTAATCTATATGATAACAATGCATGAAAGGAAATATGCAAACTAATCTATGAAGGACATATGCATCTAAATTAACATGAATCTACTCTAAATGGATTGCCATTAATGCATGAGAGAAGAAAACAAGAAGAAGAGAAGTTGCATAGTTCAAGCTCAAATGCTCAAACTATCCTCGAAAGTTGCTCTCCAAACCTGTAGCATAACAATAACATAAAAATTCTATATCTGATCTCTAAATGAGAAGGAGAGGGCTCCTTATAAAGGATAGCATGGAGAGGAATGCATTCTCAAGAGCAATGTGGGATAAATCCCTAAAAAGGCAAGTAAGAGGAAAAAACCCACCACTTAGGAATATGTGTGAAAAAAAAGGAGTTTTATTTATTTTTTATTTGATTTATTTCCTTTTTTCATCAAAAAGAGAGCTTTAAGTGGGGATTTTATTTATTTAGTTAGAAGAGGGATTTTTCTTTTAATTAAATAAGATTATTTTATATAATTAAAAAAAAAAGATTTTTATTTAATAAGATAAGATTATTTATTTAAAAGAGAGATTTTCTTTTAATTAAATAAGACTATTTTATTTAATAAAAAGGGATTTTATTATAATTAAATAAGATCATTTTATTTAATTAAAAGGGATTTTTTCTTTTAATTAAATAAGATTATGGAGAAAATGATCAAACCTTAGGAAATATTGAAATAATTGAATTAATTACGATTTGATCAAGGAAATTGATTTGAATTGAAAATGTTGCAAAGCATTGATTCAGGAATTTGATAAATTAATTTTGTCATTTAATAAATTGAAGAATGGGGGCGACCGTTTTAGGGTGCATATACTTGTATGTACTGATTATGTAACCAAGTGGGTGGAGGTTAGAGACATGAAGCATATCAAAGATAACAAAGTTGCACAGCTTTTGTATGAGGAGATATTCATGCGCTATGGTGTACCTCGTGAGTTCATCACTGACCAAGGAGCACAATTTACCTCCACATTGATTACTGCTCTGATGAACGAGTATAATATTTGCCACTAAAAATCAAGCCCTATCACCCACATGCGAATGGTCAAGTAGAAATAAATAATAGGGAGATAGAAGTGATCCTCGTGAAGACAGTTCAGTTGCTCAAGAAATATTGGAGCAGTCACCTCAAAGAAGTAGTATGGGCCTATTGCACTACATGGAAAACCACAACAGTTTTACCCCTTTTGAGTTGGTATATGGAAAAAAAGTTGTGATGTCGATTGAGTTTGAACATAAGACTTTACGAATGACATTGCAGCTAAACATTAATCTTATTGAGGCACAACACGATAGGATCCTACAGCTTAAACAACTAGATGAGATAAGGAAGGCTGCCCCGAAGCACAAAGAGTTGGTTCAGACACAACGAAAAAAGTGGCATGATTCTCACATCCTTTCCAAACAATTTTCTCATGGTGACTGGGCTCTTTTGTATGACTCAAGAATCCAAGAAAACCAAGGTAATCTTACAACACGTTGGTTTGGCCCTTATGAGATTATTTATGTTTATTCTAATGGATCAGTTCAGCTATCCACCAACAACCCTGTACGTTTCAAGTTACTGCGAATGGTCATAGGCTTCGCCTATACCATAAACCATAGACAAAGGCCAATTTCTTGCGGAAGTTTGAGATTTCTCCTGTAGTCACTGAACCTCTTATAGCCAAAGAACCTCCTACAGTCGAAGAAGCTCCTCCTCCAGTTGACGACTTTCCTGTACTTGAAGGACCTCTTGTAGCCGAAGGACCTCTTCCTATTGAGGGCATTTTTGCAACCAACCGGAGTAATTATTTGCTACGGTCATCTCTTTGAAAATTTCCCACATGCAGTCATAATAAAATTTTCATTTCCCGCGAAAATCTCTTTTCCATAATAAAAATGACATTCCATCCACTTTTTCATCATCTTTTTCTCCAATCAACGCATTAACGTCACCTCATTATTGCGCTAGCTCAAATTTTTACTCTGCCTACATCATCAAATCTTTTCAGATTTGGGCATTTAACAGTATGATATTTCAAGGTACGCATTGCTTTATTGCTTCAAAATTTTTTTTACTTCATTTAATATGATTATGACACATTGTAATTAATAAGAGTGATTTATCCATGATTTTTCTATACATTATCATGCAAGTGAGGACACTTGTCACTTTTTTCCATAGGGGGCAGTAAATAGGGTTTTGTGTATAATAAATAAAATATCCCATTCACTCAAAACTTACGTCATTTCCAAATCAGCTTTCATAATTGTCAATCTTTGTCATTACTATTTTTTCTACCCGAATTGTACTGACCTGTCATATCAAAAACTATGATTTGACAACCCCTGCATGTAAACTGTCGAAACCAATCCTATTTTTAACTAAAAAATTTAGCTTAAATTCACATCATTATTTCAAAATCTTCTATTTTGTCTTCTCTACCCAGTAACACTAGAAAATTTTCATTCCAATTTTGGGCACATCAGAGAGATTTTCAGTAAAAATAGAAGAGAGAGTATCAGTGGAGTAGGGAGATTTTTGAGTTTCTCAGACATTGTTGGAATTTTGAGCAGTTGAATGGGTGGTTCTCCTATATGACATGAACCTCGAAACCACCTAGTATTTTTACAAGACCAAGACAACATTCTGGTTTTTAATAGAGTAGGTTGGCTCACCTATTTTGTTAGGTTAAATGGATATGACGAAGATACGACACTAGAATTTTTGAGAATGCACATTAATGGAGTTGCATATGTTAAGGGGTGGTGAATTGAAGCTTCAGAAGCACGGATTGCTGAAGTCTCTAGACTTCCATCTACAAGTGAAGAATTTCCACATGGGCATGATGCATGAACAACCAGAGTAGAATTTGTGTTTCCAGCAGAAGCCCCAATGGGTTATAGTAAACAGGGAGTAAAGAAGATATCTCTTCAAGGGAAATTTCTTCAGTTGGTCATTCATGTCATAAGGTACATTACCTATGAGGGCCATTTTTCCTTCTTGCAAGAATTTCACTTTAAATTGTTGATCCATTTATGGCATAACCATTTAGTAAATGTTCCAAATTTTCTTTACGCCCTTTTGAATTTAAGTGTTGAAGAGGTACAGAAGGGGCGACAAAATGCAGTGACCCACCATTGTTTAATTAAACTATTGGTGGAAAGGTCACTGAGGGATGTTAGTCCCATGTCCTCAAATAGCTTTATTATGGCACCTCATGTTTAATTGTATAGAGAGTGGCCACGGCTCGAGAATCAAGAAGAACAGGGAAATAACCCTAATGAGGAAGAATGATTTGGTGAACAAGATGAACCCTTGAGGAATTATTCTCCTTTAGGAGTTAATGAGGAGAGTGTACCCTTTGACCATCCAAACCCTACCTCAAGGAGTAGAGAAACTGAGGTTCCTCCAGTTTCTCGGAAAAAAGATAAAAAGGGCAAGGGCAAAGCAAAAATGATAGAATATATGAGTTGGGATATTCCTATTTCTACTTTTTCTCCTGCAGCCACATCGACCAAGAAAAGGAAACTTTCATTGAAGTAACCTGTAGCATCTACTGATACCCCATTGTGTAGAAGTGTTCATTTGAACATGACACAACCAGATGACAAAATTTCTCCTGTTACGATTGATGATTTTCATGTCTCCTCAGAGGAACCCTTACAAGAATAACCACAAACAGGTAGTCCTATTATCGAATGCCAGGGTATGATGGAAAAGGATCTTGCAGCCACTAAGGTGATTCTAGAAGAAGAGTGTGTAATACTAGAACTAGAAAAGCCTAAAGGTTCCAGAACAGAATCTTCTTCTCTATAGGAAGGTAGTCACCGGGAAAGGCCCATTGTTCCAGAAAATGTGCCAATTTGTCGAAAGAAAGAGGAAGACCCACAAGTAGTCAGGGCGGTCCCACATCAGCAACCTAAGGAGGTAACTGTTCACTCTCTCTCGGTTGACTATTTCAACGCAATGTAATATCAAAAATTGACTTGGGAATTGGAAAAGACAAAATTAAGAAGAGAGCTTGAAAGAAAATAGAAAGAAATTGAATTTCTATAGAATAAGATAAATAACATTGCAGATATAATTCTGGAATTGATACAATGCAGACCACCCCCACGGGTTTATGCCCTATGCCTCAAGGAGCAGTGTTTCCTATTTAAATTATTAAGATTTCTCTGGGATGTTAGCTCAGGCATAGAAACCCCACATGAATTTCTGGCTGCATACAACACATCACCTGATTGTGTTCAAAATCTTCTATGTGAATTATACATGCACAATTATGTTGTTCCTTTTAATACTGATTGGAGTTCCCTTCTTTTTATTTGTGATATACATTTGTCTGCCCTTGTTTCCTAGATTCAGAATGAAATAAATTATGGTGAGCAATTACATAAGTACAAAATCTTGGAAAAGTCCATTTCAATGCCCCTACGTCCTAAAAGTTGGTCACCATAATGACTTTACTGCGACTAGATGAAAATTGTATATGGATTCCAAGATTCTGCACCGAGGAAACAGATTCTAGAAAGCCATAAGGAAGTTTTCTCAGCATTTTAAAAATTGTCATTATCAAATGAGGACAAGGTAGCTGAAGGGTTAAAGCAGAGATGGGAAAGACTTATCCTGGCACTTAAGAAGGCAGAGCCACATAGTCTGAGTAAGTTTCAGGCTACAATGTAACATGTTAGTTGGTATATATGCCAAGGAAGACAACCACGGCCCAAGCGATGGTTACCACTCACCTTCCATCCTCCCCTACTCTTATGGTCATTATACAGTTGTGTGGATGATTAAATAGATGAACAAGAGGAACTGAGAAGATGGGTAAAGATGGAGCGCACAAATGGGTTCTACTAGCAAGTTATCACCTCCATGATGGGAGAAACAGAGGAAGGAGACCTCCAGGTTCTTGCCATGATTTGAAATGTTTTAGTGCCTGAGGACCGACAATAGTCTTTGTAGGGGGTAGAATGATAGGCCATTTTAATGGCATCTTTTAGATACCTTAGAAGAACTTTTGCTAGGTCCTTTCTTATGTTTTCTTTTATTATTATAAGACTTTATGCTCTAAAACTGTTATTATGTAGTAGTCAACCACTAAACCTATGCCATGGACATATGCTACTTAATGTTCTTTATTGGGATAAATATGCTCTATTTATTGCTATGAAATTATGATCATGTTTTATGAATGAATTAATAAATAGATAATGTATTACTTTTAATAAATGCCATGAATGATTTTATCCTAATGGTGTTAATGCAGTGCATCAAAGCAGCAACTGTCATCTTTTTTAGGTGAGCACATCCATGTGTTGGACACTTGACTCGATCCTACAGCAAACACACATGGAAGAAACATCAGCGTAGCATTAGTGGAAGGTTTCTGGTTAATACAAGTGGAGATGGTTGAGTGAAGACTTGGCGAGCGCAATAATTTCCTTGATGAAATCTAAGAGAGAGTGGGAAGTTAGATCTGTTGTCTATGCAATTCTTTCCTCTCTTTTGGACCGATTCTATTTCCTATTTTCTAGTTTTCCTTTCTGTTAACTGGTTGTATTAAAAGCTCTGTCTATTCTTAGGGCATGTGGATTTTAGCATTTAGATGTTTTTCCCTTTAAATAAAGCCCCACTCCTGCATGAGAAGAAGGGAAAAAGTAGTATTATTATTATAGTTGCATTATGTTATTTCATTGTTGTTGAGAATTCTTCTACTTTGTTATTCAATTTAATGAGCAAATGAAGTTTTAAGTTCAATTTTGTGTAATTGAGTGTTCTAGATACTCACCCAAGAGGGCCCACTTGGTGAGGAATCCATAGTTAGATTCATTCTAGTTAGCTCACTTTCCTACATTTCTATTATTTCAATTCCTATGTTGAACAACTCCTACAGCCAAAGACACGGGACAACTACCGCTTCCTGCGGCCGAGCGGAAGAGTAACTAAGGCATTATAGTTGTTTGTGTGCACTCTTCCATCTTGCTAGCAATATTCATTTTAATCATTTACTTTCAAGCATCTACTTTCACAGAAATAGTTTAGATTTCCTTTGAGTATTCATTTCATGCAACAATAGTATAGTTTCCTTTCAAAAGCATTTATTTCCTGCAGCCATAGAGTAGTTCTTTTCCAACATTTATTTCCTACATCAATTATAGAATGATTGGCTGAGAAAGTGCTTGGTACATATATTTTTCTGGACCATTTCAAATAACACGTCCTTGGGTTTGACATATTAAATGAGTTTATTATAAAGTAGATCAAGTGCTTAGTTGGATTCCAATCCCTGAGTTAAAGGATTATGCCTAGTTTCTGGGCCTTTATAACAAGAGATCAACTACTAACCCACCTCCTAAGCCTAATTAGTTACCTACACAGTGGCAGTCGAACCCCAACAATTGACCTCGTTCACCTCAGAAAAATGTGTATGCTACAAACTAGTCGCAGTATCCTATGCAATACCCTGCGTATGAAATCAACCTCGATGATATTCACCTGCGGTCTGGTACCACTCTTCTTGCACCTGAGCCTCCTTTAATTAATGAAATGCCCTCTAAGGAGAGAAATCAACCTAACAATCTATCAAATCCAGTAGCCCCTACATCACCAGCTAGGTCCAATCAACCTACCATTCCTCCTTTCCCACAAAGATTGTAGCATAGAAATCTGAAAACCACTAATGAAGCATATTTCAATATCCTTGACCAACTAAAGAATGTCAGCGTCCAAATTCCCCTTTTCTAAGAAATCAAAGATGTTCCCACATATGGAAAATCCATTAAGGAAGATTTCTTTAAAAATCATGGCCACAAGAAGAAGGATCCCCACACTATCCATGTCTTGGGAAAACTAGCGGACATCATGTTAGGGAAGCTTACCATCCCAAAATATTCTGACCCTGGCAACCCTATTGTCAAAGTCATTATTAATGGGACTGCTATAAAAATGCCTTGGTTGATCTTGGAGCCGCCATTAGTGTCATGACCAAGGACATTATGCAATGCCTTGGTATCACCAACCTCCAAAATACACCTACTGTCTTACATCTCACAGACAGTTCAACTGTAAAGCCTGATGGAGTGGTGGAGGACATTGTGGTTGACCTTGAGTCTTGGTCCTACCCTACAAATTTCATGATCCTCTCACCAAAAGATACTCTAGGAGGCTATCCAATTATTCTGGGACATCCTTGGCTGGCTACTGTTGATGCCTATATTGGTTGTCGGTCAGAGACATGACCATTTCTGATAGATAGCACACCAAAACTTTGGCCTTGTATCCTCCTACTGAACCTAAGATGGAATTAGCCTCTCCCATATGGCTAGATGTAGGTGAGGAAGCTGAATTTATTAATTCAATCTCCCAATTAATGATGTTAACAAGGGATCCCTTCTTGTAGCTTCAGGAGGAGATAAACTAATCACCAACATCATGCATAACCAGTATGGATCGAACTTAGACCCTTTGGATAGTTCCTTCCAAAACTACTCCTTGCAGCCATTGTACTCTAATTACCAAATATCTTACCCTGTATCCAACTAGATCTATAGCCAAATGCTTCCCTATGAGATCCACTTACCCTCATTGACCGATGCATCTATGGTCGAGATCACTAAGCAACTGGAAGTTTCCCCTGAATGTTGCTTGAACATTAATAGCAAACTTACTCCTCAGGAAGAAACATCGTTGACCAAGTTAATGAAGAGCCATACTATAAATTTTGCCTAGGATTATGCAGATATGAAAGGTCTGGACCCAAATTTATGCACTCATAGGATTTTCCTAAAGGAGGATAAACCCCTAGTAAAGCAATTTCAAAGACGTGTCAACCCTGCTCTCCGTGAGATAGTCAAAGCCGAACTCCAAAAACTCCTTAAAACTGGCTTCATATACCCTATATCATATAGCCAGTGGGTTTTCCCACTAGTCATAGTTCCTAAGAAAGGTGGCAAGTGGAGAGTTTGTGTGGATTATAGAGAGCTTAACAATGCCAGTAAAAAGGACCATTTCCCTCTTCTGTTCATTGACCAGGTTCATGACTCTCTAGTAGGAAAGAAATACTTTTCTTTCTTGGATGGGTATAGTGGATACAATCAAATCTAGATTCTTCCTGAGGATTAGGAAAATACCACATTCACCTGCCCATGGGGGAATTTTTCTTATTTAGTTTTACCATTTGGCCTTTACAACGCTCCTACTACTTTTCAATGGGCGGTTATCAGCATTTTTGCTGACATTTCCCATGACTGTATGGAGATCTACATGGATGACTTTACAACTTATGGTGAAACTTATGAGGAAGCATTGAAAAATATGGAAAAATTCCTCACCAGGTACAAAGAACACAACCTATCATTGAATAGTGAGAAGTGTTTTATGATGATGTAGGAAGGAGCAGTGCTTGGTCACTACATATCTTCTCTAGGCATTGAAGTAGACCCAGCCAAAATTGAAGTAATTGTGACTCTGCCTACCCTAGCCAAACAAAAGATGTCAGAATATTTCTTACTCATGCTGGGTATTACAGAAGTTTCATAAAGGGCTTCAGCAAGATGGCCAACCCTATGTATTCACTACTCACTAAAGATGCCGACTTTATCTGGATAGCAGACTGTGATGAAGCTTTCCTGCAGCTAAAGTCTGTACTCACTCAGGCACCTATTTTGCGAGGTCCTAATTGGACACTCCCATTCCACATACATACAGATGCCTCTAATCATGCCATTGGAGCAGTTCTTGGATAGAAGGAAGGTAATCTAGAACATGCTATTTGTTTTATTAGCAAAAATATACAAGGAGCTGAGTTGAATTACATAGTTATCGAAAAGGATCTATTGAATGTCATCTATGCTCTAAACAAATTCTGCCACTATGTCATTGGTTATCAGATCTTTGTGCATAAGGACCATGCAGCTATTAAGTACTTAGCTAACAAACCTACCATAATGGGGAGGTTAGCTAGATGGTTGTTTCCGCTACAAGAGTTTGATATTACCATCATAGATAAGCTAGGAAGATCAAATGTGGTGGCCGATTTTATCTCACACCTGTAGAATGCTGATGAACCTATGACAATCGATGACAGTTTCCCTGACAACCACCTATTCTCCATTACAACAAAAGAACCCTAGTATGCTGATATTGCTAACTATCTGGTTTCTCAAAAGGTACCTCCACACTTCTCTATGGCAGGGATGGGTTACCTTTTGAGAAACCAGATAGTTAGCAATATTAGCATACTAGGGTTCTTTTTTTGTAATGGATAATAGGTGGTTGTCAGGGAAACTGTCATCAATTGTCATAGGTTCATTAGCATTCTACAGGTGTGAGATAAAATTGGCCACCACATTTGATCTGCCTAGCTTATCTATGATGGTAATATCAAACTCTTGTAGCGGAAACAACCATCTAGCTAACCTCCCCATTATGGTAGGTTTGTTAGCTAAGTACTTAATAGCTGCATGGTCCTTATGCACAAAGATTTGATAACCAATGACATAGTGGCAAAATTTGTTTAGAGCATAGATGACATTCAATAGATCCTTTTCAATAACTATGTAATTCAACTCAGCTCCTTGTATATTTTTGCTAATAAAACAAATAGCATGTTCTAGATTACCTTCCTTCTGTCCAAGAACTGCTCCAATGGCATGATTAGAGGCATCTGTATGTATGTGGAATGGGAGTGTCCAATTAGGACCTCGCAAAATAGGTGCCTGAGTGAGTATAGACTTTAGTTGCAGGAAAGCTTCATCACAGTATGCTATCCAGATAAAGTCAGCATCTTTAGTGAGTAGTGAATACATAGGGTTGGCCATCTTGCTGAAGCCCTTTATGAAACTTCTGTAATACCCAGCATGACTAAGAAATATTTTGACATATTTTGTTTGGCTAGGGTAGGCAGAGTCACAATTACTTCAATTCTGGCTGGGTCTACTTGAATGCCTAGAGTAGATATGTAGTGACCAAGCACTGCTCCTTCCTACATCATCATAAAACACTTCTCACTGTTCAAAGATAGGTTATGTTCTTTGTACCTGGTGAGGAATTTTTCTAGATTTTTCAATGCTTCCCCATAAGTTTCACCATAAGTTGTAAATTCATCCATGTAGATCTCCATACAGTCATGGGAAATGTCAGCAAAAATGCTGATAACCGCCCATTGAAAAGTAGTAGGAGCGTTGTAAAGGCCAAATGGTAAAACTAAATAAGAAAAAGTCCCCCATGGGCAGGTGAATATGGTCTTTTCCTAATCATCAGGAAGAATCTAGATTTTATTGTATCCACTATACCCATCCAAGAAAGAAAAGTGTTTCTTTCTTGCTAGAGAGTCATGAACCTGGTCAATGAACGGAAGAGGGAAATGGTCCCTTTTACTGGAATTGTTAAGCTCTCTATAATCCACACACACTCTCCACTTTCCACCTTTCATAGGAACTATGACTAGTGGGAAAACCCACTAGCTGTATGATATAGGGTATATGAAGCCAGCTTTAAGGAGTTTTTGGAGTTCGGCTTTGACTATCTCACGGAGAGCAGGGTTGACACGTCTTTGAAATTGCTTTACTAGGGGTTTATCCTCCTTTAGGAAAATCCTATGAGTGCATAACTTTGGGTCTAGACCTTTCATATCTGCATAATCCTAGGCAAAATTTATAGTATGGCTCTTCATTAACTTGGTCAACGATGTTTCTTCCTGAGGAGTAAGTTTTCTATTAATGTTCAAGCAACATTTAGGGGAAACTTCTAGTTGCTTAGTGATCTCGACCATAGATGCATCGGTCAATGAGGGTAAGTGGATCTCATAGGGAAGAATTTGGCTATAGATCTGGTTGGATACAGGGTAAGATATTTGGTAATTAGAGTACAATGGCTGCAAGGAGTAGTTTTGGAAGGAACTATCCAAAGGGTCTAAGTTTGATCCATACTGGTTATGCATGATGTTGGTGATTAGTTTATCTCCTCCTGAAGCTACATGAAGGGATCCCTTGTTAACATCATTAATTGGGAGATTGAATTAATAAATTCAGCTTCCTCACCTACATCTAGCCATATGGGAGAGGCTAATTCCATCTTAGGTTTAGTAGGAGGATACAAGGCCAAAGTTTTGGTGTGCTATCTCTCAGAAATGGTCATGTATCTGACCGACAACCAATATAGGCATCAACAGTAGCTAGCCAAGGATGTCCCAGAATAATTGGATAGCCTCCTAGAGTATCTTTTGGTGAGAGGATCATGAAATTTGTAGGGTAGGACCAAGACTCAAGGTCAACCACAATGTCCTCCACCACTCCATCAGGATTTACAGTCGAACTGTCTGTGAGATGTAAGACAGTAGGTGTATTGTGGAGGTTGGTGATACCAAGGCGTTGCATAATGTCCTTGGTCATGACACTAATGGCGGCTCCAAGATCAACCAAGGCATTTTTATAGCAGTCCCATTAATAATGACCTCGACAACAGGGTTGCCAGGGTCAGAATATTTTGGGATGGTAAGCTTCCCTAACATGATGTCCGCTAGTTTTCCCAAGACATGGACAGTGTGGGGATCCTTCTTCTTGTGGCCATGATTTTTAAAGAAATCTTCCTTGATGGATTTTCCATATGTGGGAACATCTTTGATTTCTTAGAAAAGGGGAATTTGGACGCTGACATTCTTTAGTTGGTCAAGGATATTGAAATCTGCTTCATTAGTGGTTTTTTCAGATTTCTATGCTACAATCTTTGTGGGAAAGGAGGAATGGTAGGTTGATTGGACCTAGCTGGGTATGTAGGGGCTACTGGCTTTGATAGATTTTTAGGTTGATTTCTCTCCTTAGAGGGCATTTCAGTAATTAAAGGAGGCTCAGGTGCAAGAAGAGTGGTACCAGACCGCAGGTGAATATCATCGAGGTTGATTTCATACGCAGGCTATTGCATAGGATACTGCGACTAGTTTGTAGCATACATATTTTTCTGAGGTGGACGAGGTCAATTGTTCGGGTTCGACTGCCACTATGTAGGTAACTAAGTAGGCTTAGGAGGTGGGTTAGTAGATGATCGCTTGTTATAAAGGCTCAGAAACTAGGCATAATACTTTAACTCAGGGATTGGAATCCAACTAAGCACTTGATCTACTTTATAATAAACTCATTTAATATGTCAAACCCAAGGACGTGTTATTTGAAATGGTCCAGCAAAATATATGCACCAAGCACTTTCTCAGCCAATCATTCTATAATTGATGTAGGAAATAAATGTTGGAAAAGAACTACTCTATGGCTGCAGGAAATAAATGCTTTTGAAAGGAAACTATACTATTGTTGCATGAAATGAATACTCAAAGGAAATCTAAACTATTTCTGTGAAAGTAGATGCTTGAAAGTAAATGATTAAAATGAATATTGCTAGCAAGATGGAAGAGTGCACACAAACAACTATAATGCCTTAGTTACTCTTCCGCTCGGCCGCAGGAAGCGGTAGTTGTCCCGTGTCTTTGGCTGTAGGAGTTGTTCAACATAGGAATTGAAATAATAGAAATGTAGGAAAGTGAGCTAACTAGAATGAATCTAACTATGGATTCCTCACCAAGTGGGCCCTCTTGGGTGAGTATCTAGAACACTCAATTACACAAAATTGAACTTAAAACTTCATTTGCTCATTAAATTGAATAAAAAAGTAGAAGAATTCTCAACAACAATGAAATAAAAGAATGCAACTATAATAATAATACTACTGTTTCCCTTCTTCTCATGCAGGAGTGGGGCTTTATTTAAAGGGAAAAACATCTAAATGCTAAAATCCACATGCGCTAAGAATAGACAGAGCTTTTAATACAACCAGCTAACAGAAAGGAAAACTAGAAAATAGGAAATAGAATCGGTCCAAAAGAGAGGAAAGAACTGCATAGACAACAGATCTAACTTCCCACTCTCTCTTAGATTTCATCAAGGAAATTATTGTGCTCGCCAAGTCTTCACTCAACCATCTCCACTTGGATTAACCAGAAACCTTCCACTAATGCTATACTGATGTTTCTTCCGTGTGTGTTTGCTGTAGGACCGAGTCAAGTGTCCAACACATAGATGTGCTCACCTAAACAAGATGACAGTTGCTGCTTCGATGCACTACATTAACACCATTAGGATAAAAGCATTCATGGCATTTATTAAAATTAATACATTATCTATTTCTCAAACATTTAATTCATTCATAAAACATGATCATAATTTCATAGCAATAAATAGAGCATATTCATCCCAATAAAGCACATTAAGTAGCATATGTCCATGGCATAGGTTCAGTGGTTGACTACTACATAATAATAGTTTTAGAGCATAAAGTATTATAATAATAAAAGAAAACATAAGAAAGGACCTAGCAAAAGTTCTTCTAAGGTATCTAAAAGATGCCATTAAAATGGCCTATCATTCTACCCCCTACAAAGACTAGTGTCGGTCCTCAGGCACTAAAACATTTCAAATCATGGCAAGAACTTGGAGGTCTCCTTCCTGTGTTTCTCCCATCATGGAGGTGACAACTTGCTAGTAGAACCCATTTGTGCGCTCCATCTTTACCCATCTGCTCAGCTCCTCTTGTTCATCTATTTAATCATCCACACAACTGTACAATGGCCATAAGAGTAGGGGAGGATGGAAGGTGAGTGGCAACAATCGCTCGGGCCGTGGTTGTCTTCCTTGGCATATATACCAACTAACATGTTGCATTGTAGCCTGAAACTTACTCAGACTGTGTGGCTCTACCTTCTTAAGTGCCAGGATAAGTCTTTCCCATCTCTGCTTTAACCCTTCAGCTACCTTGTCCCCATTTGATAATGAAAATTTTTAAAATGCTGAGAAAACTTCCTCATGGCTTTCCATAATCTGTTTCCTCGGTGCATAATCTTGGAATCCATATATAATTTTCATCCAGTCGCAGTAAAGTCATTGTGGTGACCAGCTTTTAGGATGTAGGGGCATTGAAATGGACTTTTCCAAGATTTTGTACTTATGTAATTGCTCACCATATTTTATTTCATTTTGAATCCAGGAAACAAGGGTAGACAAATGTATATCACAAATAAAAAGAAGGGAACTCCAATCAGTATTAAAAGGAACAACATAATTGTGCATGTATAATTCACATAGCAGATTTTGAACACAATCAGGTGATGTGTTGTATGCAGCCAGAAATCCATGTGGGGTTTCTATGCCTGAGCTAACATCCTAGAGAACTCTTAATAATTTAAATGCTTCCTCATTTTTAGCTTTCCAGGTATCCTGGTCAGCTTGAGAGGCAGTAGTGGCTAGTTTGAGTGTGGCATTAGTGACAATATCATAAAGATGTCTAAAATGAAAAATAAAATCCATATGAACAGCCCAAGCATGATAATTGGAACTTGTCAATTTGATTTCTGGCATCAAAATTGACATGATTGCAAAAAGTACAGGAAAAAAGTGTAGTAGAAATGAGCACCCAAGTCAAATTTTAACATGCAATGAAGTTGCATGCAAAATATGTGACGAGTGACAAAAAGTTTAACTAATATGGATTGGATTACTGCAGATTACAGATTGAATTTAAATAACAGAAAATAACATGCAGTTAGAAAAGAAATGTAAGCCTGCAAGGAATCAAAAAGAATGTCAGAAAAGCTGTACTGAAAAGGAATAAGAATGATAGCTATCCCTGCGCTTTGAATAGTAATCTGCAATAATGAATGTTAATAATGATATTCTCTCAAATAACTAATGGAAACATTTCCGGCATAGAAATGAATAACCCTTAAAAAAGGCTGAGCTAAGGAAAAAAACTACTACCAGATTAAAAGAAATATCAATACAATTAAAAATGATCACTACTTAAACAAATCAAAAGAACTTTGCAAAAAAAATTCCAACGCTAAAACTTTATTATCTTATCAAAAGAACTTGTTAGAGGAAATTCGATAAATAAATAAGAAAGGCTAAGAAACGAGAACTAACTTAAGAAAAAAAACTATTAACTATTAAATGTTAACCATAAACTACACTAAGAGAAGCTAAAACTATTAAATATAAGTTCCTCAAGAAATATGAATTTAGTCAAATTTCAGCAAGTTCCACAACCCTCGTATAGGTGAAAGCAAAAACTCCAAAGAAATATGAGGACTAAAAAATTTTATATCCCAACACTTAAATCAAAAAATATTGTTGTTACTAAATAGCTCCTGCAAAAAAGGCAAGTGTTAGCAGTTAGAAGCACCGACAACACTTGTGAAGATATTGAGCTGAATAATTTTTTTTAAAAAAACTATACATATATTAGCATAAAAGATTATCGCTAACAAAGATGGCTAGAGAAGACTCTTCCATTCCTTTCTCTATTCGCGTTGAGGACAGAGCTGGAAAGTGGGAGAAGGGTTTTATTCACGGGGGCAGAGCTGGAAAGAGGGAGAAGGGTGCAGACTTGGATTCTTTTATATCTCATGCAAAGGAGGAGAGTGTGGGGCTCACACCACAGAAAAACCACAAGCAGGAAGAAAAGACGGATGGCGGCGGTGAAGGGAAAAAAAGCCAGAGGCCGGATGAAGGAAAGCGTGGGTTTGGGGAAAGGCCTGAGAAAGGTGAAGGACAGAGGAAGAAACATGAAACAGAGTGGTGGTAGCAGCTGAGGTGAAGGAAAAAAAAGGAGAGCCTTGGTGGACGCACGCGTTTGGAGGATGTGCTAGCCGGAAGCAATGAAAGCTCTAGGATTTAGGATAAGTGTGGAGCAGATTAGGGTTAGGAAAAGCCGCTAGGGTTTAGGTGGGGTCGGGTAGGGTAGGGTAGGGTAGGGAAGGGGGTGGGGTGGGGTAGGGTAGGGTTTAAGTTAATTTTTGAAATGCCAAAAGGGAGGGAGGGAAAAGGGGACATTGGGTGGGTAAGATAATTATGGGTTTTTTTTTTTAATTTTTTATTTATTTTATTATTATTTCTTTTAAGATAAATAGTATTATATATATATTAAAAAATAAAATTTTATATTAAATTTTTTAAAAAAACATGCACTAAGAAAATATATATAAACAATAAAAGATGAAAATTTTTTTTTCTTGTTTTAATAAAAAAAACTATAAGAATAAGGAGAGGGAAAAAAAATTTCTCAATTTTTTGAAGGACAACCTGCAACACAAAATTGATAGAAACCAAATGATACTCTCTCAATAGTCTCCAAATGGAGTACTTAAAAATATGGTAGCTCCTCCACCTGTACACTCAAACAAAGATTAAACCAACCTGCTCTGATACCATGTAAGAAATGATAAGGACGAGCAAAAAAGATCTTGTTTAATCTAATGAGAAAAGTGTGAGGAAATGCATACCATGAAATAACCAAGTCTAGAAGCATTCACCATACAATATGAGACAATATTTTTGAAGGGGGAAAAGTGTAAAAAAACCCCTGTGATATTATTATGAATGGACCAAAAAGCCTAAGAGAGAGAGAGAAAGAGAATGAGAGCAAAATGCTCATACAATGCTTCAAGAGAATGAGAATAAGAAACTAAGTGTTGCAAGTGAATGAATAAAGAGAAAAGAAACATCTCTTATGTAGAGATGAGAAGAAAGGAGTTGAATGTAACTCCCATGTGCATGTGAGCCACATTCATAATGTGTGTGCCACTTGTGCTATTTCCTCTTAAGGAGGAATCTAGAATAAAAAGAAATTACAAATAAATATTATGTCCTCACACATGGACAAGAGGACATGCGTTCATGTAGGGATTCTATAGGAATCTTCTACTTACATAATAAATAAACTAAACTACCTTGGTTTATAATATATTTCACCAAGGAAGGATTACATATTATAACAATATCCCATCAGCTCAAATATTCTGTCAGTTCGAAATCAGCTGTCATAATTGCCATCCTTTGTCATTACTATTTTTCTAGTAGAATTGTACTGATCTGTCATATCAAAAATAATGATTTGATAACCCCTGCGCGTAACCTTTCAAAACCAGCCCTGTCTTTTTAACTCAAAATTTTAGCTTAGATTGACAACACTATTTCAAAAATCTTCTATTGTGTCTTGTCTACCCGAAAACCTAGAAAGTTTTATTCCAATTCTGGGCACAAAAGAGGCATTTCAGAAAAAATAATAGATAGTATCAGTGGAGTAAGAGGGTTTTTCTTGGTTTTTCAGACATTCTTAGAAATTTCAAATAGCAGAATGGGTGGTTCTCCTATATGGCATGAACTAGCAAACTACTTCGGTCTGTTACAGGACTAGGACAGTGTTCAGGTTTTTAACAGAGTAGGGTGGCTCGCCTATTTTTTTAGGTTAAATGGGTATGATGAAGCCACGACACTGGAATTCTTGAGAATGTACAACAATGGAGTTGCATATGTTAAAGGGTTGCAAATTGAAGCTTCTGAAGCATGAATTGCTGAAGTCTCTGGACTTCCTTCTATAGGAGAAGCATTTTTGCATGGGCATGATGCATGTGCAACCAGAGTGTAATTTTCCTTTCATGTCAATGCCCCAATAGATTACAGAAAACAAGGTGTTAAGCGAACATCTCTTCCAGGAGAATATCCTTAGTTGTTCATGTTATCAGGTACATCACTTGTGAGGGTCATTTTTCCTTCTTGCATGCAATACAATTTAAGTTATTGAGCCATTTACGACATGAACATTTAGTAAATGTTCCCAATTTTCTTTACACCCTTTTGAATTTAAGTGGTGAAGAGGTACGAAAGGGGTAGGAGATTGCAGTGACCCAACATGGTTTAATCAAAATATTGGTGGAAAGGTCACTGAGGGATGTCTCTCGCATGTTGTGGGATAGATTTATTGTAGCACCTCATGTTCAATTGCATGGAGAAGGGCCACAGCCTGGAATTCAAGAAGGACAGGGAAATAACCCCGATGAGGAAGAAGAATTCATTGAACAAGATGAACCTTTGAGGAATCCTTCTCCTTTGGAAGTTAATATGGAGAATGTGTCATCTGGCCATCCAAACCCTTCCTTAGGGAGCAGAGAACTCGAGGTTCCCAAAGTTTCTTGAAAAAAAGATAAAAAGGGCAAGGCCAAGGCCAAGATGGTGGAATATATGAGTCAAGATGTTCCTATTTTTATTGTCTCTCTTGTAGCCACACCTACCAAGAAAAGAAAACTTTCACAAAAGCAACTTGCAGCCTCTACTGATACCCCATTGTGCATAAGTGTTCATTTGAATACTACACACTCAAATAGCAAGGACTCCCCTGTTATGGTTGACTCTTCTCATGTCTCCACTAAGGAGCCCTTACAAGAACAGTCACAAATAGGCAGTCTGATTGCAGATTGCCAGGGTATGATGGAAAAGGATCCTATAGCCGATGAAGTAGTTATAGAAGCAAAGTGTGTAATACCAGAAGTATCAAAGCCTAAAGGAGCCAGAAGAGAATCTTCTTCTCTACAGGAAGGCAATCATGGGGAAAATCCCCTTGTTCCAGATAATGTGCCAGTTTGTAGAAAGAAAGATGAAGGCCCACAAGCAGCCAGGCCAGTCCCACATCGGAAACTAGAGGAGGTAACTGTTCATGCTCTCTCGGTTGACTATTTCAATGCAATGCAATATCAAAAGTCGGTGTGGAAATTGGAAAGACAAAATTAAGAAGGGAGCTTGAATCAAAACAACAAGAAATTGAATTCCTATAGAATAAGATAAATAACATTAAAGATATAATTCTGGATTTAATAGAATGCAGACCACCACCATGGGTTTATACCCTATGCCTCCAGGAGAAATTTCTTCTATTTAAATTAATGAGAGTCCTCCGGGATGTTAACTCAGGCATAGAAACCCCACAGGAATTTTTGGCTGCATACAACACATCACCTAATTGTGTCCAGAATTTGTTATGTGAGTTATACATGCACAATTATGGTGTTCCTTTTAATAATGATTGGAATCCCCTTCTTTTTATTGGTGGTATACATTTGTCTACCCTCCTTTCTAGGATTTAGAATGAAATAACTTATGGTAGGCAATTACATAAGTACAAAATCCTGGAACAGTCCGTTTCATTGTGCCTTCATCCTGAAAGCCGGTCACCATGACGGTTTTACTATGACCGGATGCAAATTGTTTATGGATTTCATGATTCTGCACCTAGGAAATGGATTCTGGAATGTCATGAGCAAGTTTTTTCAGCATTTGAAAGATTGTCATTATTAGATGGGGACAAGGCAGTTGAAGGATTAAGGCAGAGATGGGAGAGACTCACTATGGCACTTAAGAAGGTAGAACCACACAGTCTGATTAACTTTTAGGCTATAATGCAGTGTGTTAATTGGTATATATGCAAGGGAAGACATCCACGGGATGAGAGATGGTTTCCACTCACCTTCCAGCCTCCTTTTCTTTTATGGCCACTGTACAGCTGTGTGGATGATGAAATGGATGAGCAACAGGAACTGAGCAGACGATTGAAGGTGGAGCGAACAAATGGATTCTATTGGCGAGTGGACACCTCCATGATTGGAGAGAAATAGAAAGGAGACCTTTGGGTTCTTTCCAAGATCTAGAACATCTCAGTGCTTGAGGATCGACACTAGTCTTCGTAGGGGGAAAAATGATAGGCCATTTTAATGACATATTTTAGATACCTTAGAAGAACTTTTGCTAGGTCTTTTCATATGTTTTCTTTTATTACTCAAAGACTTTATGCTCTAAAACTGTTAATATGTGGTAGTCAACCACTAGACCTATGCCCTGGACATATGCTACTTAATATGCTTTATCTCAATGAATATGCTTTGTTTATTACTATGAAATTATGATCATGTTTTATGAATGAATTGACTATTTGAGCAATAGATAATGTATATGCACTGTGAATGATTATTTGCACTTTTATCCTAATAGTTTTAACGTAGTGCATCAAATTAGCAACTGTCATCTTGTCCAAGTGATAATGTCTATGTGTTGGATGCTTGACTTGGTCCTACATTAGACGCACATGGATCAAAAATTGACGTAGCAGTGGTGGAAGGTTTCTAGTTAATCTAGGTGGAGACGATTGAGCGAAGACTTGGAAAATGCAATAATTTACCTGATGAAATATAGGAGAGAGTGGGAAGTTAGATCTATTGTCTAAGTAGTTCTTTCCTCTTTTCTGGACCGATTCCATTTCCTTCGTTCTATCTTTCCTTTCTGTTAGTTGTTTGTAATAAAATATCTGCCTTTTCTTAGGGCATGTTGAGCTTAGCGGTTAGATGTTTTTCCTATAAATAAAGCCCCACTCCAGCGTGAGAGGGAGGGCAGTAGTAGTATTATGATAGTTACAAGATAGTTTAATTATTTTATTTTACTGTTGATGAGAATATCTATACTCTGTTATTCATTTTAATAAGCAAATAAGGTTTTGAGATTAGTTCTGTGTAATTGAGTGTGTTGGGTATGCACCCAAGGGGGCCCACTTGGTGAGGAATCCATAGTTAGACTCATTTTAGTTTAGTTCTCTTTCCTAAATTTCCATCATTTTAATTCCCATGATGAATAGCTCCTGCAGCCAAAGCCATAAGACAGTTACCGCTTCCTGCGGCGAAGCAACAGAGTAACTAAGGCATTATAGTTATTTTATGCACTCTTCCATCCTGCTAGAAGCATTCATTTCCATCATTTACTTTCAATTATTTACTTTCATAGCAATAGTTTAGATTTCCTTTGAGTATTCATTTCATGCAGCAATAGTATAGTTTCCCTTCGAAAGCATTTATTTCCTGCAGCCATAGAATAGTTTCTTTCCAGTATTTATTTCCTGCAATAATTATAGAATGATTAGTTGAGAAAGTTCTTGGTGCATATATTTTTCTGGCCCGTTTCAAGTAACACGTCCCTGGGTTTGAAATATTAAATGAGTTTCTTATAAATTGGATGAAGTGCTTAGTTGGATGTACAATCCCTTAGTTAAAGGATTATGCCTATTTTATGAGCCTTTATAGCAAGCGACCACTGGAAAGGTCAACTTTGACCCTGAGGTCAAGAATCTCAGAATCCGGAGGAGAGTGCTAGAAATCAGAAAGAGGAAAGTAGAAGATGGGGAAGAATAGAGGAAAAAGAAAGATCCAATTCAAAGACCCATTCAAGGCACTTGACATGACCCCAAACCACTTACTCGGAGGGCTAAACTAGTCCTAAATGGAAGTGCTTCCATTTTTTGATGATATATTTAGCCCCCACTTTAGCAAGAGTATGGACTCAATGCAAACTCTTGGTAAAGGAGATCATAAAGAAAAGATAATCTTATTGAAATCAAAAGGGACAAAGTAATCCTCAAGCTCTTAGGGATTCAAGTCTTTTTCAACCCTAAGATTATGATAAGAGAGACATCATCAGTCAAAGAGAAAGAGAGAGGGAGAGGGAGAGGAGTGGTTAGATCACCCAGTAAGATGTGTGTATCTCACTGTGAACCACAAAAAGGAGAGGATGACCCACCAAGAAATAACTTTATAGTCACCCCATAAAGTTGTGTGCCTTCTGGCGGCTTTGTGAATGTATGCAGTGCAACTTATGGAGGCTTTTATGAAGTACACATGAATCCATATCCTTATATCACCATGGAATAGATTTGTAAAATGTTTATCTCTTCAGGATTTAGCAACTTATGTGCGTTAACTTCTAAGGATTTAGCATATTGAATTGTAATTGAATGTGTGTCTCTTTAAGCCTTAGCGAATTATGTGTGTTACCTTCAGAGTATTTAGCATGATGCAAAACAAAAGGTTAGAACAAAAATGCATAATATAGAACAAGGGAGGCCATATATATGCCCCCTCCTTAAGATGGAGAATTAAATACTATTTTTGACATGTTAAGGAAAGAAAAGAACAAGGATCAAGCTTTCTTCAACATCAAGACAATATCTATAGACAACACCGAGTCCAAGCCAAGAAGGTCACAACTCCTATGAGGCCATGGAAGGGATGAATGCAAAGAGATATCATGCAAGAAGTGAAAAAGTAACCCTTGTGAGGGATAGCACACTATTCAGTTTCCAAGGTGAGAGATTTATCAACCATAGAAACCCAATGTCAAACAATGAAATAGGTTATAATCAAGGACATAGATCCTCAATGCAAACCAAATTTTTCATGTATGATTGGATAAAAAATAATAGATAGATACTTCTTAACCAAGGGAAAAGTGGATACCAGAAAGACAAAAAAGGAGATGACATCGTTGCCTCCTAAGTGTAGGAGCAAGGATGAAAGGGGACCTATTATATTGCTCACAACACTATGCGAGACAATGAGCCCCCAAGGATTAGGCTAACATTGTTTACATAATGTGGAGCTCCATAATAGTAACATAAATGTTATTTAGAGCAAATAGGATTGTAATATAACTCATTTCCACATGATATATAAATAAGTTTACTATCAATGAGCTGCCTAATCTTATAATGTAAAGCTTGACATTGATTAGTAGAATAATCAAGAAATCTATGATACAAACATAAAGGAAGAGTCTTCAAGTGTACACTACATTTCTTTTTGCATTTAGGTCTAGTAATCATCTTAGCATGGAGGAATTTAGGAAAAGAACTTCTTGGTCAAATTCCTTCATAGGTTCATCATGTTTTAAAGTGTTATTCGAGACTTTGTTATTGATGTGTTATGGAGGATTAAATCCCATTCCTTAAGAATGCTCACGCCCCCCATTCTGTAAGGGTATTTAAATTCCCAGTTTATTCTTACCACATCCTTGACCATGGAATCCTTGTTTAACTAGTAAATGATAACCAAGACCATAACAAGAAGCCATATCAAAAGGAGTCAATGGAACTTCAATATTCAGTATGTCATCATTAGTAGGTTTGATAGATTCTTAGTGGGTAGAAGCAGCAACAAAGTTATTATGAAGGGAATTAGAAGTAGAAGAAAAAGCTCGTTGTTCAAACTCTCTTTGTTGCTTCATAAAATCAAGATTAGAAACTTTATACTCTCCAATAAAGGTAGGATTAAAATTTAAGGTTCCCCAATGATCTCTAGGAAGAGCATTAGAGGAAGAAGGATTACTATTAGAAATAGGATTATTGTGGGTTTGAATATTCAAACAAGGATTTGGCACATCATTTGCATGAAGTGTATACACCATGTTGTTGTGACTAAACTTGACTTTATGGTGAAGGGTGGAAGGAGAAACACACATCTCATGCAACCAATGTCTACCCAAAATGAGGTTATAATTAAGAAGTCTAGGCATAAAATGAAAATGAGCATTCAGGATGACCGGACCTAATTTGATAGGTAAGGTAATGATTCCCAAAGTGTTCTTATCAATGTTATCAAGGCCACATATAGGAGCATTATCAGGTTCAATAGTTGAAAGATCGACTTTAATTGATTTGAGCATGTACATCCTACAAATGTTAAGCTGAGATCCATTATCAATCAAGGTCCTACAAATGATACTCTTATTGATAGTAACAACAACCATAAGAGCATCATATTGATTATGAACTTCTTTAGAAGCTAAATCATTTTGAGTAAATACAATGTCAGGAGGACCCAAGGTAGCATGCATTCATTGTGAAGGAATTGATGTTCTCTTGATTAGGAGGTAGAGTGGGAAGAGTTTCTAGATCTTTTTCAAGGCTTCATGGTAGGTAGGTGAAGTTTGAAGAAGCTCCCATAAAGAAATCTTGGCAGGGGTATTGCACAATTGGTTTATCAAATCATACTCGTGGCTAGGAAGACAGGGTGGAGGAGGAAGAATGAGTTGAGAAGGTGGTAAAGAAGTAGGAACCACCGGATTAGGTTGAGATTTATTCCTTGTATGATGGGTGTGAGCTACCAAATCTTGATTATTGAAAGACTCTAAAGACTCCATAGGTTTACCTTTGATAGTAATGTGAGGACAACCTTTAATAGTCAACAAGGGTTTTGGATAAACTATGTTAGTTGTCTCAACACTACAAACAAGTTCACAAGAAGGAATCAAATAATACATCCTAGGAGGAGATGAGGTAAGATTGTGATTCTCTATAAGATCGTCACTAAGAGGGAGGTCATTAAGGGAATTCATATCATTCTCCACTAATGCCTCATCACTAGAAGGAATCTCAAATAGAGGTAAAGCATATATAATGTCTTCTTCTTTCTCTAAAATGTCTACATAAGGGGAGTGTGTTTTATAAAAACAGTCACCATCATGCATGAATATGTCATTCATTAATAAATCACCCTCTTGTATCAAGGCATCTTCACGAGGAGGGGATAAATCAATGTCTTTATCCAAGGGTTCATCCCAAAAAGTAGAATCATCCACAATGGCTTCATGAGGAAGAGAGTAATTGACATCCAAATCCAAAGGTTCATCCCAAATAGGAGTATTATCATCCCTATGAATAAAGCACCTTGTAGGAGCACCATAAATCACTAAAGCTTGATCCCTAAAGGGGAAAGAAGGTAAATTATATTCTAAAGTAGGCTCATAGAAATGACATATATTAGGAGAAGAATTAACATCAATCCTCAACTCATCTCCATAAAGAGAAAGATTAAAGTCATATGCTTGCTCTAATATATCCTTACAAGGTAATACAAGAGAGGACAAAGTCTTTCTAGGTGTATCAATGTTGTAAATAGTGGAACATGAAGGTAACCATGCACACACCATATGGTAAAGGTCAATTGAAGAGGTTGTAAAGGAGGATGAAATAGGAATAGGATTCATGGAGATCTTATTTGAACAATTTTCATCCTCACTTCTATGTACCTCACTAGGGGATCTATCCTCTTTTGCAACAAAAGCCTCATCAAAGTATTCAAAACAAAAATCATACATGTTGAACACAAAGTAACATTACAAGCATGAAAAATGTAAATGTTTTTGTATTTTTAAAGAAAT
>MU223917.1:524883-535704 GCA_018584345.1 Thuja plicata | reverse complement strand
CAAAAATCATACATGTTGAACACAAAGTAACATTACAAGCATGAAAAATGTAAATGTTTTTGTATTTTTAAAGAAATTTGTGATTTTTATTTTTGACATATAAATGCAAGAGAATAAAAGAAATCTAATTTTAAATTTATGTAAGATCTAACATAAGATGCAAATCTAACACCAAAAATAATGAGTTGTCTATCACGGGTTCACCAAAATGTAACATATAAAATGGAAGTCACCAAAATGTACAGATGTAAAGGGTAAATATGGGGGTTGATAAATTGTTATGTGTAAGAAAGATAAGATGTTCCTTTTAACCTAAAATAAACAAAGGAAGGATCCAAATTGATTAACCCCAAAGGAAGGATCAATGCATAAATAAATCAATTGACTGGAAATGAGAATAAAGAGGAAGATTGTAGATTCTATTTTATAGAAGAGAATACGTGCTAGATTTAGGAATATTAAAAACTTTAATTGAAATGAATTGAAGAAAAGTACTAACCTCAAAATGGTACAGATCTGAAGAATGTTTTTTTTGGGTGCCTACACTAAGTTTCTGGAAAATCTACAACCAGATCCGGAACAGAAATGCAAAGACCAACAAAACCCATAAATCTTTTTCCAATCTGGCTCAGTTCCGATTTGACCCAAAAGTGAATGTCAGCTTTGACTTAGAATTTTCAACTCTGACCCAGAATTTCTCATTCTGACCCTAAGAAAAATGTTGATTCTGACCTAGAAATGAATGTCAGCTTTGACCTAGAATTTCTGATTCTAACCCAGAATAGAATGTTGATTCTGACCCAAAATCACTAACAAAAAATCTGTTTATGGATCCTGATAGTTTTCCGAAAAGGGTATCGGAATCTGCACTCCAATTTGCTATTCCTAACCTGTCTTTGAAAGAAAAATGGTTTGTTTATTGGGGGGAAGGGGTTTGCCTTGGTCAAACCCCAATTTTGGAATTAACCTTAAAATGTAATTGAAATTGCATAAGAAATAAAGTAAATAAATGAATTCACCTTGCTTGTATATAAATCCTTGTGGAGGATTCAAATCCTTGGATCCACAAGTATGGATGTACCAAATGGATGTAGAATGCAGAATGTAAGATGTAGGATGTCTCAAATCAAATTGATTTTGGATCTTCAACACCAATCTTGAATGGATCTTGGAAGAGGAGGAGACTTGCATGGATGTGGATGGAGAAATCTTCAACAAGAGGGCCCCATAGAGCTTGAATCCTTCAATGGCTACCAATGGATCTCCTTGATGAATTGAATGCTTAAATTTTTTTGAATAATTTAATTATTTAGAGTAGATGAATGCTTCAATAGATATTTAGCTTGCTTCAAGTCACGCTTCTTAGCTTGTCCTTCACACTTAGATTTCACTTAGAGAAAATGAGAGGAGAAGGCTTCCATATATACAAATCTAGGGTACAATCTTCTAGAGAGGCCTACATAGGAGAATTAAATTCCCATTAGACCTATATCCCTAGAAGTGGACCTATATTAAATATAATTTAATATTCATTGCTTCGGAGACTAAAACAACCGACCTAGAAGCGGGAAACAACTTATCCCAAAACCCGACATCTGAAAGTCCTGAGAATCTGAAATTTGAACCCTAGGTCAGGGTCAAGGTCAAACTTGACCTAGGTCAGGGTCAAGGTTGGCCTTGACCTAGGTCAAGGTCAAGGTTGACCTTGACCCAGAAAGGTCAACTTTGACCCTGAGGTCAAGAATCTTAGAATCTAGAGCAGAGTGCCAAAAATCAGCAAGAGGAAAGTGGAAGATGGGGCAGAATAGAGGAAAAAGAAAAATCCAAGTCAAAGACCCATTCAAGGCACTTTACATGACCCCAAACCACACACACACACACACATAGAGGATAAATAGATCTCTAAATAGACAGAGATGGTGATGGAGGAAGGAAGATGAGAGAGAGAAAATGAAGAGAGATAGACATGTATGTACAAATATATACATACATATAAATATATGTATATATATAACTATAGATATGTGTCAGTACATATATAAACACATATTATACATGTATGCCTATACATATGTGTTGTAAATTCTAACTTTACAAGCATACATTTTGATATCTTCATAACCCGTACGGGTTACGTAAAACTATGCATGGTACTTTTTACTTTTCAAAACCCGAGCGGGTTAATTTTTACATTAAAACCCATGTGGGTTTTGGCTTGGTAAGAGGGTTGGAAAACAACCCTAAGGATGGCAAGCTCATTTTACCTCCATTTTTGTCCCTTTACACTTTTTTCATCTTCCAACATGGTTTCTCGACTTCGTTGTCATCATCTTAACAAATGATTAAGTGAGTATCTCTAAAATTACCACCATCATCTTAACATATGTCTACCATTTTTTTAATAACTTTTGATCTATTGAACCAATTTCAAAACAATTACATTTTACTATTCTACACTAGATTTTATACTTTTAACAAATATAATAATAAATATATTTTAATAAATACATATTTCTAATAATTTTTTGCCAATGGATAATTTTTTAAAAGCAATTTTTTGAATAAAAATTTTAGTTTATTTCTATTAGTCTAATTGTGTAATAATAGCGTTAAAATTTATATCTTGTCTACAATTCATTCCATACTAAAAATGATACCAATTAGAGAAAATCTCACTCTATTGTTTAAAAAATAGTGATGAAAATAATAACAAAATGTAATATACGTAATCAATTTATTGATTAAATATGAATAATGATTTATTATATATGAATAATTACTAATGCACTATGTTTCCATAATGGCTACTCCCCTCCCCTCAAAGCAAGGAGTTTTTTTTTCTAGAGGAGACACATGGTAGTTATGATTACATATCAATGCTCTCTTGGACATACTATAATCTCACAACCCCCTCCTTCGCATTCTCGCCCATATCGGCTAAAATGGCAGGAGCAATCAAAACAAGTGCCACATAGTGGTGAAGTATTTGCCTAATAATTAAATATAATTCTAATATTAGATATAATTTAATAAAGTATAATAAATTTTATTAGTAGATAATAAATTTAATAATAATAGAGGTTCTAAAACTATAAAATAATTTTAGTAAATTTACTAAGCATAATTATTTAATATAAAATTTGTATAATGTACATTTATGAAATAATAATATGTTATTTTTTTTGAATTATAAATCCATTGATCAAAAAGAGAAGTACAAAAGGAGGTGTGGGGGAAGCGGAGCCTCACCCCACCAGGTTCACAATATACATACTACCATAGAGTAAAAAAATCACAACATCAGATATCAGTTATCCAGAGTATAAACACCAAAAGGAGCCTACAACAGTCAGAGTAGAACATCACTATAGTCTTCAATCCAGGAGGTCCAGCCTTGATCACCCTCCATCCAAACAACTTTCTTCCTTTCCAGGACATGAGAAAATAATTCCAATTGATCAAAATAAGGTCCTCTAGTCTCCCTGATTTCCTTAATCAGATTTTTTAGAGCATCATCAAAGGCAGCCTGGTTATCCACAATGCTAGTCCATTGTAATCCATTCTTCATTTCGTAGATAAACATGGTGGCGTCACCATCATGAAGAAATCTATGCAACTTCTCCATCTCTAGCCGCATCACACAACAAACCTGCGAAATAATTTTAAAACGTATGAGTTTTTTATGAAACCTAGTAAGAACTCTGTCATTACCTTGAAATTTTTCCTCATTTCTATATTTCTAGATAAACCAAAGGATGTAAGAAGAAAGGATATGCCAGAAAAGGTTAGCATCTTTTTTGAGACCAAGAATAGATCCTGAAATGATATCAAAAGTAAAAACATGATCAGTTAAGGAGATTCCAAATAATGACCAGATTTCTCTGGCAAAAGAGCAGTCAAAGAAAATGTGTCTCATACTTTCAGGCATATTATAGATTAGACAAGTATCACAACCACATTGATGAGTATTAATAGGCAGTCTATCCAGCATAAGCTGCCATCTAAAACATTTAATCTTGGGGGGGATTGGGGATTTCCAAATTTTCCTTAAGATTTTGTGCTAGATGGGGGGTTCAATAGTGACATACCATATGGAATTAAGGTGTTCCAGAATCAAGGAGTCTTTATTAAGAATCTTATAGATGTCTTTAGAATTAAATTTAGGAAGGAGGGAACCATCCTCCCACCGGAAAGTGAGGTATCTGTGAGAGTCCACATCAGTGTTATGGGGGAGATTAAGAGGGGCACAAGCATTCTTGATCATATTGAGGGTTCTTTTGTGAGAGTCAGGGAGATCAAAATTATTTCTGAGCAATTGCCAGCTAATAAGGTTATCATTATCTAGAATGTCCATGAAGCACTTAATACCTTTATTATGCCAGTATCTAGCAGAGCAGCCTTGGGTTAAAGAAAGAGGTTTACCATTGTGGTGGAGGTTCCACCAAATTGACCATTCACCATGCAGAGAATTATTGTTGTTATCAAATCTAGAGTTATAAATGTGCCCACGAACATGTTCCCAAGCCTTCCAAATAGACTTGAAGACCCAAGTACCTTTGACCGAGACAGGAAAGGACCCAGCAACAAGATCGCTAAAGGGGAGATTTTTCCAAGTTTTGGCTTGTTTGGGGACACCATACTGAATATTGTTTCTCACTAAAACCTTCCAAGGTTCCTGACCATCAAGGGCCTGGAATATCCATTTGGCAGCAAGGGATATCCCTTGTTGCCTGAGATCCTTCAAACCTAGCCCACCAAAATCTTTGTCAGCATGCCACCATCTTTATTTGACAACATTGGCCTTTCTCTTTCCTTTCCCATCAGACCATAGGAATCTTCTGACAGCCTTTTGAATTTCATAAATCTGATAATTGCTAAACATCCAAGCGGAGGAGTAATATATGCTATATGATGAAAGGATCTTTTGACAGACTTGGATCCTTCTAGCAAGGGAGAGCACTCTATTATCCCATTTATTAAGTTTCTTATTGATCCTCTCCTTAATCCACAGCCACATATCTTTAAGGGAGGGGGATATGGAGAAGGGGATGCCTAAGTATCTCATAATTTTGTGAGGGCCACCCCAGGAGAAACCAGTTTGATGAAGCCAATCCGGGGGTTCCTCGTTGCACTCAAGGAGGATGGATTTAGAATTAGATATGCGGGCACCTGAAGCTTTCTCAAATATGTCAAGCTTTTGGATAAGGTTATGAATATTAAGATTAGAGAGCTCCAGAAAGAGAGAGGCGTCATGAGCAAACTGGATATTGAGAAGTTCAGATTCATCAGGAAGAATAATGCCACGAACCTTAGGAGAAAGAGTGTCATCTCTAAGAAGATAAAAAAGAGCATCAGAGGCAATAACGAAGAGGGTAGGGGTAAGAGGGCATCCCTGTCTAATGGAGCGGGAAAGGGGGATGGGCTGAGAGATATTTCCATTAACTTCAATAAGGGCAGAGGCATCCTTGAGGAGGACTTTGATATATCTACAAAATTCATCAGGGAATCCAAAAGCGTTAAGCATGGTGAGGATGAATTCCCATTCAACTCTGTCATGGGCTTTCTCAAAGTCAAGGAGAAAAATGGCAGCATGCTGGTTGGAGGAATTGGCCCATTCCATAGCCTCCTAGCTGGTGATAAGGTTTTCTAGGATATACCTTCTCTTGATGAAGCCAGTTTGGGTAGAGCATATAAAGTTGGAGAGGATATTCACAAGACGAGAGGCGAGGACTTTAGCAAGAATCTTATAGGAGACGTTAAGGAGAGTGATGGGATGCCAGTTTTTTATAAGGGCTTTATCTCCATCTTTGGGGACAAGTTTAACAATGCCCATGTTGATGGATTTCCCAAGGGTGCCCAAGTTAAATGCTTGAGAGTATAGTTCAAAAAGATCATTAGCGATCCAGTCGATATTAGCCTTGTAAAATTCAGCAGGGAGGCAATCAGGGCTAGGGGCTTTGTTATCTTTAAGAGAAGTAATGACATTTGTTATTTCTTGGAGGGAGATTCTAGCTTTGAGCACAGGGCATCAGTATCATAAATTCTATTAGGAATAATTCCTTTGCATTTGTCTCGAATATCTTTAGAGGCATTATTATCCTCTGAAGAAAATAGAGTTCCATAGAACTTCTCAAAGGCGAGAGTAATATCATTAATGTTGAGAATTTCCTTGTTTTCAACAACAATCATGTCAATCTTTTCTTTATTCTACTTTTGTTTCAAGAGGTTGAAGAAAAGTTTGGATCCTTTGTCACCATATTGAATCCAATTTTTACGAGCTCTAATGTAGGCACCTCTAACTTTGACTTGTTGATGTTTCCTTAGAGTATCTCTGGCCTGAGAAACTTTTTCAGAAAGAACAGGGGAGGAAGGATTTAGTTGAATTTCCTATTCAGTAGAATGGAGTTGATCTTTAAGGTAGTTCTCCTGTGCCCTATAATCCTTAGCCTTCTTCTGGCCAAGGGTCTGGAGAATTTTTTTCCAAGAGGTAACATTCATATTCCAACGAGCATTATGGGAGGGGAATTGAGTAAATAAGTTGAAAGTTCTGACCATTCTAATGGCAGTAAGAGCATCCTGATCCTGCAGCACGAAGGAATTGAGGATAAATTTTTTATTAAAAGGATTACAGAATTCAATAGAGTTCCTAAGAGTAATATTAGATATGATGGGGAGGTGATCAGAGAGGGTAGAAGAGTTGGCAGAAATAGGAGAATTTATATGATTGGGGGAAAAGGAAAAATGATTTGAGTTGACATAAAATCGGTCAAGCCTTGAGTATATCCGGTTAGGCTCATTCTGAAAGTTACACCAGGTATACCAGAGATCCAAATTCTCAGACTTATGGCCTTCAAGAGGGTCAAACAGATTCAACTATTGTTTAAGACGGTCCTAGTGAAACTTCTCTGGGGATTTCCATTAAAAGGGAAGACCACCAGACTTGTCTTCCTGATTTTCAACCATATTAAAATCTCCAGCCATGATCCAGGGGATATTAGGGAGATCACATAACCAATTCCAAAGAGAAATTCTTTCCTTTGAATCATTAGGGGCATAGAGAGAGCAAACTCCAAATGAGGACCCCTTAAAATCAAAAGTAGCCCACGCAACACGGTTATAAGGAGATATACCAGTATTTAAAATGTATCTTGCCCAAGAAGGATTGATAAGCAGAGCAACACCACCTTTACCTTTTGGGTGGTTGGTGAAGATTTTTGTAGCATCTTTCCATATACAATCCAGAGCAGTATTAAGTAAAAAATCAACAGCCTTAAGTTCTTGTAGCATGAGGAAATCAGTGTTTTTATGACACATCAAAAATATTTTAACAATAAACTTCCTATCAGGAGACTCAAGGCCTCTTATGTTCCAGGAGATGCACTTCATGATTAAGAGTGGTTGACAGAGCTAGTAGAGGGAGCAATAGGCTCATCATTCTTCTTTTTATTTTTAGAGCCAATTGGCCTACCTTTCCTTTTAGAGGAAGTAGATCCAAATAGCGGATCTTCATCATCCTCCATTTTATCAGTTTGAATATTACTAGATTGAGGGTTATTCCTACCAGAGACTTCATTAATACAGGATCCCGAAGGATCCTGGATTAAATTATTACCAGGCCCTATTCTGGCATAAATAACCAATAAAGGAAATATCATCTAATTCATTTAGAACAGAAATAGGGGGGCTGGGGGTGCTATCATCTGGGGGGGTCCCTGCAACAAGACTAGGATCAGGCGGCAATCCATCCTTCTCTGATTTGCTAAACTTGGTTGTAGGGAGTTCGCACATGATAGCATCACCAGTCCTACTATTAATATCAACATGTTTTTCCTAGTGCAAATTCACAGGAGTCGAAGTATCTTCGATCATGAGAGTGGGTTGTTCTATATTCTTGTAGACATTAGTTTTGGGGGGCACATCTTTAATCAACAGAGTAGGAGAGGCTAAAGTTGAGAAGGGATTGGAATTTCGGTTACCAGATCGAATTTGTTCCAAGGCGAGCTGTTGAGCATTTTTTCACCTACGCTTCTTATTATTAACAATTTGAAATCCATTATTATCAGATTGAAAGGTGTTTTGAGCTAGGGCATTGTGGTCAATTGGATTGGTGATCTTAGGGGTGTTGTTATTCATTTTTGGGTAAGAAACAAGAGCTGAGGAGGACGAGCGTTGATCAGAGTTTAGGGTTACCACATTTCCAGTAGCCTCCTTACTCTTACCAGAACCGTCAACATGATTCTTTTTATTAGGGCTATGAGTTGAAGTACCCATATTATGAGTGCTAGGTTTAGGTAAAATTCCTTCAGTATTGGGTGTTTCAGAATTGGTTTCCACCGGGTTAGATCTAGGTTTGCTCTTAGTAATAATTGGGCAATTTTTCCTAAGGTGTCCTTCGTTTTTACAAAGGAAACAAGTGTTTAATCCTCCAAGAATCTCAACCAGGTAGGAGAAGATATCCCCATTAATATTAAGGTTTAGCGGTTGAGGAATATCAACTCCAGGCTTGATCGACACAAGAATTCTAGCATCAAGATTGGAGACAAGCCTGGTAGTCTCATCAATTCTAATAATACTGCCAAAGGGATCGAGGAGTTGCAGAAGAAAGTGCCATAGAAAGGGAGGGACATCCTTAAGGATAACCCATCTCGGGCTGGATAAAGCGAGAACTTCCTCACAAACAGCCTCCTGTGACCAAGCAAGCGCCCGGAAGGATGATTTCCCAACCATCCAGTATTGCCTTTTTAGGGCTTCTAGTTGGGAATCATGGTTGTTAAAAAAGATAACATATAACCCTTTCTGGATCTGACGACAGAAGGAGATCTTAAGACCTAATTTTAAATTCCAAAGATTGTGGAACCAGTCATTGAGAAACTTCCTGGGGGGACATTTATCCAAATCCACACACGCAAAGAAGATAGCAGTATCACACAATCTGGTTTTTTCTAGAGCTATCTCCTTCAACATAGAATCATTTGGTGAAATGACAAAGTCATCCAAGGTAAGGTCAGAGTTCTTACCTTGTTCGTTTGGTCCTTCTCCTCTAGCCACTTGAAGAAACCGCGCATCAGAGGGGACTCCATTGTTGGAAGGGGCAACGGTTTCTGCAAATGATTTCTTAGGAGGCCGAGTATTCATTTCCAGCGGATTAACAGAGGCAGTGTGTGGATTAGCAGTTCCAGAGGTCGGTTTAACAGTTGTCGGAGGCGGATTAACAATTGCAGGGGTCGGATTAACATTTATCGAGGGAAAATTACCAGATTGAGGTGGTTTATCGACGAGCACAGGGAGGGGGCAATTAATGTCCATGTCGTCAGATTTTATCTCCATCAGACAAGCAGTACAATAAATAAAGGGCAACAAAATGCAAAATAAATGAATCACAGGGAGAGAGACTCAAACCGCGTGGAGGAGAGACCTCTTCCAGAGATCAGATGTACAGTTTCGCCACTCTGCCCAAGCCTAAGTCAAATCAAGCAAGCTTAATAAGAACTTTCGCATCCAAACTTTCACCGAACATCCATAATATATTATTTTAATTATAATATAATAATTATTGTGATAGCTAAAATTAAAATGATACATAATTTTTTATTATAATAAAATTTTAAAAATAATTACTAATTTTCTTTATTTCACAAAAAATACATATTTTTAAAATGGGATATCTAAAAAATTGCCTCAAAAATTGATATGCTTCTCTAAAAATTGTATAGTCAAAAAATAAATTGAACAATAAAAATAACTCATTGCAATTAATTGAAATGAATTTTTTTAATCACTTGTTATGAAAAAGTCATTGCAATAGTATGTAGCCTAATGACAAATACTAATAAGGATAATTAAATTTTTTAATAATTTTAGTTAAAAAAAAAATTTTATGCATTAGATAGAATATATAATTTTCTTATGATTCAAGAAGAATTATAAATTAAACTGCTAAATTTATTTTTAATTAAATATTCGATTCTCTATTGTCTCCCTCCCTCCCACCCACCCACCCATTATGAAATTGAAATTTATTTCATATTAAAATTTAATATAATGAATCTTAAAAATTAAAATGTTAAATATTTTCACATTAAACTTTTAAATAATCATATAATAGAGGATTTTATTGTGGTTAATATGTTTTTTTTTTAAATAAGGTGGTAGAACCACTTGATATATTATATTAATATATTTTATTTTTTTACACCGGTTCGAAAGGAGTTCCTGGAGAAAAAAAAAACTCCCTAGAAGAAGATACCCACCCAAATAACCATAGCTATATTACAAAACATATAGCTCACCCATAATGTTTAGAAAATACAACCCTATAATATCCAACAAAGAATTTTGGCAATTTATAAATAATAATATATAATTTCAATTATAATATAATAATTATTTGTCAATGGGCCCTTGGTCTACTGGTGAAGTTGAATGGCGGGATTTGCCTAATAATTAATTATAGTCATAATATTAAATATAATTTAATAAAGTATAACAGATTTTTTTAGAAGATAAAAATTTAATAATAATAGAGTTCTAAAACTTATAAAATTTGCCTCTTTTGTATATACTAATAAGACATAGTTGATGATATTAAAAAAATAGGGTGATAGCTAAAAATTCGTGAGGCATTGTATCCTAAAAATTTGCCTTACATCGTTTAAAAAAATAATTTTGCAATAGTATCTAGCCTAACAGCAAATACTAATAATAATGTACAAGACATGTGAAAAGTCAAATTAAATAATAATATAAACTCAAAATAATTAAAAAATAAAATAACCACACCTCTTATCACTATGACAATATATATATATATATATATATATA
>MU223917.1:477945-489230 GCA_018584345.1 Thuja plicata | reverse complement strand
TGCATTGCATTGCACTTATCATGATAAATCCTTCATTCTTAGATTGGTCCATGGTTGTGAGACTCTCGTCCTGAGAGCAATTTCAAAAACTCCATCTAGATAGAAGGCAACAGGTCGAATCACACAGCCAGGCAAGATGAATAACTCATATTTAGTCTTGTTTGTACCTGGTGAAGAAGGACTATGTTGAAGTGTGTGGTTGATTAACAAGGCCAAAATTAACACATACATATACAATGGCGTCATTAAACACATATGCCAGTAATATCAACAAACATGAATCCAAACATTTGAATACAGTGAATCGATATCCTTGAGCACAAGCACCAATAACATCAAATAATAGAGATAAAGCAGTGGCTAGGGCACGACACCAGTAGAATGCGGTCATTTCAGAGAGAAACTCCCTCAACAATAAAATGAAATACATTTGAATATGATGCAAGAGGCTCGAAAGATGACGAAATCACATACCTTCTCACGCGCTCAGCTATCACTCCTTTTCTCCCGCTCTCCAATCGAAATAAAAATGATGAGGCTGTTTCACTTTTTTTTTTAATGTATACCCCGAATCTTTCAGAATTTTGATGGTCAATTAAACACCCATCGGGATACCGACATCATCGGGGCCTATTACAAAAAGAAACACCAAATTTGTAAGAAAAAGTTACCCCTCAGAAACTTTTGTCAAAATTTGGCCCCAAATGTAGTAGTGATTAGAATGACCGGCTAACCCCTATATTTATGTGGGTGAGATGAATATTTTTTCATATGAATAAAAATAGCACTATGAGCTATTTGTGGTGAACTTTTTTATTTTTGGGTCTTGAGCATTTTTTTTAACCCTTACCACGGTGGGTGATTTTCTACATAGGGTTTGGTTTTTCTTTTATATTGGGCTTATCTTTTTTGTAGTTTCTAATCAGAGTGAAAGAAATTGATGCTTGAATTTATAAAGAGGGTTTTCCTAATTCTATGCAGAAAAAAAACTAGTTGATCCAAGGAAATGTAAGGCAACTACCCAAGGAAACAATTGTCGATAAATTATTATTTTTCCTTGTTAAAGATGATGGACCTTCTAACTATTTCAAATAAATTTGAGTCATCCAAAATATAGGGAAGTACATCACATAAAGAGAGACAAGATCATAGAAATATTACCAAGAGTATAACAAAAAAATATAGATTGAATTTGTCAAAAAATTGAATCTGTTGAAGTTCATTGATGATTAAGAGGAATTGGTAGTAATAGAAACTAGAGAGGTTATAAAGTTGCATAAGGTTCATGTAAAGAGTTTTATAATTACTAAAAAGGTAAGCAAGATCAATGTTCTCTATGTAAAATTTATTGAATTTTAGAGAGTGAGGTAGATTGAAGTAATCAAGAAATTCAATGAAAGGTTGATAGAAAATTTATTTACAAGCCTTTTTGTGTTAGACATATACTATCATACTGAGGAGATATAGCTCAATCAATTATTAACACTCCAATATTATTTAGGGAGAGAGGAATTCAATAAATATGAAATAAATAAATAAAATTGCTAATAGATGAAGAGAAAGAAAACCATGTTTTCGATTAAGGGTAAAACAGTTTTTGAAGGGAACAGTAACCCTTTACAAAAGACTAAAAGATAGATAGGAAAGTGCATAACAAGAAATAAAGACATCTTAGGAAAGGAGAATTTACATTTTTTTTTATATTGGTCCATTTTTATACAACATTTTTTTGGTCAATCTAACTAGCAAATAAATTAGATTGTTTATAGGCTTATATCAAGAGGAGGATGAAGACCAAAGTATCAACAAAGGTGAATCCATTGATACAATAGTTTAGATTATTTCTTAGATGTGAAGAGGTTGGTAATAAGTTTCTCGGATATATTGTGTTGCAGTATAGTTAGTTATGGTATTTATGTACCATCTATAGCCATTGTTGTATCAATTAAATTCACGTCCAACAACTACTATGTATTTACACACCTTATCCCCAACCAAGTTATTGTGTAGCTAGTTTTATTTGCAACATTGTTATTATTTGTATATTTTCCTTTTCGGTTCGTTGCATTCACTTTTAACATTACAATCATGAAAATCATTTCCTCAGATTAACATATCATTATTTGAATCCATGCCTTAACATCTTTCATTGATGGCAGTTAACCCTAGAAGCAGCAAGGGCCATTGCCAATAGACGGCAGTTAACCCTAGAAGACTCCCAAAAAAACAAAAGATGAAGTTCCTCTCATGGAACATAAGGGGCATGAACAGCCTGCAAAAATAGTTCTCTCTCAAGAAGTATATTCTTGAGTTCAAGTTTGATGTGGTTCTTATTCAGGAGGTCAAAATGAAGTATCAAAACTTCGCTCTACTGGTGGACAATATTTGGCCGGGTGCAACTTTCCTATATAATGAAGCGGATGGGGCCTCTGGAGGTGTAGCCACTCTCTGGAAACCTTGTAAGTTATCCAAAAATGCTATGGATTTTTCTCATAACTTCCTTGTTGTGTTGTTTACTTGGAATAATATTTCTTGGTACTTGTATAATATCTATGCTCCTAACATTAGAGATGAACATAGTGGAATCTGGGGGGAAATCTCTAACCTCATAGAAGATAATCAATTTCACCCCACTATGTGTGTGGGGGATTTTAATACTCCCTTATTCCCCTTTGATAAAAGTGGGGGCACACAAGAATTCTCAGAAAGTATGCAGGAGCTAGCTGATTTTATAAGATAGAATGACCGGGCCGATCTAGACCTGCAGGGAATGGTGTTTACTTGGTCCAACAACAAAGAAGGGAGACACCTCATATAAGTCAGACTGGATAGATGGTTGGTTTTGGGAGGTTGGGATATTTCTCCCTTAATTAGACTCTCACACCTTGCAAGAATGGTTGCTGACCACTCACCTTTGATCCTTGATTGGGAAGAGAGGAAATGTAATAGACCGCATCCTTTCCGTTATGAAATCATGTGGCACTCTCACAATGAGTTTGAAGAATGTATTAAAAAATGGTGGAATACCCTGATGAAGGGAATGGCTATGTTCAAAATTGTTGTAAAGTTGAAAATCATCAAAAGGGAGGCACAAAGGTGGAGTAAAACCAAGTTTGGTGACATCTTCCAATGTAAAAAAGATCTTGAGGAGAAACTGACCCTCCTCCAGAAGGATATGGCTATGAGGGAGGCTACTTGGGAGGACCATTGGGAGGAGGAAGAATGGAGAAAAAAATAAAAACAAAACCTCAAGAGGGAGGAAATTTTCTAGAAGCAAAGGTCACAGGTGCAATGGCTGAAGGAAGGTGACCATAACTCTACCTTTTTCCACAGATTCGCCTCCAATCATAAAAGGAGAAATAATATTAAATCCCTGGAAGCTGATGGGATTCTTCTCTTGGAGGGTGATGACATTGGTAATCATGCTGCTGATTTCTTCCAACAAATTTTCTGAAGACTAGCTCAGGTTAGGATGGATGCTGATTTTGACTCCCTTATGGAAGTTATCCCCAAGGTTGTAACTGAGGGAGACAATGAGACCCTTTTATCTTAGGTTTTTGAGAAGGAATTTAAATTGGTAGTGTTCTCCATGGGTGCATATAAATCCCCGGGTTCATATGGGTTTCCCTCGACTTTCTTCCAACACTTTTGGGGAATTGTTAAATATGACCTCATACATGCTGCCCGTGACTTTGTCAGAACTGGCAGTATATTGAAAAGACTCAACAAAAATTACATTTTCCTGGTACCTAAGGTGTCAGACCCTAAACTCTTGAGTGACATCTGACCCATAAGTCTTTGTAACACTATCTATAAAATCCTATCCAAAATTATCACCAACAGGCTCAAACCCCTCCTTGGAAAAATTATCAACCCCAAATAGAAGGGGTTTGTCCCGGGAAGACAAATTATTGATGATATTATCACCACTCATGAAATCATTCACTACATGGAAAAAAGTAAGAATGCTAGCATGGCTCTAAAACTGGACATCTCCAAGGCTTATGACAAGGTTCTTTGGAATTTCCTGTATGAGGTGCTCAGGAAATTTGGGTTTCATGAAAAATTCATTAATATTATAAAGGTGGCGGTGGAAATGGTACACTTTGTTGTACTGGTCAATGACACACCCTAGGGATCCTTTACTCCTAAAAGGGGATTACAGTAGGGGGACCCTCTATCCCCTTACCTCTTCCTCCTGGTGGCTGAAGTTCTGGCTTGGAACTTACTGAGATTGGAAAGTGATGGATCTATTGTTGGATTTAAACCGGCTTCCACACTTAACCCAAAAGTTCTTCAACAGTTTGTTGATGATATGTTTCTCTTTGGAAAAGCTTGCATTAGAGAAGCTAGAGAGTGGAAACACCTACTAAACAAATATGCTTTGGCGTCAGGACAAGTGATCAATTACAACAAAAGAGAAAAATCTACTTCTTCAACACTGAACTGAGAACGCAGAATTTAATTGTGAATTACCTAGGCTGTAAGGGAGCTTCACTCCTAGATACCTATCTTGGTCTCCCGCTCATGGTGAAGGAAGTTGTTGATGAATTCTGGAACTCCATTCTGGAGAAAATGCAAAAAAAGCTGGCGGGTTGGAAAGGCAAGGTTCTTAGCAATGCTTGGAAACTCCAATTACTTTATGTTGCCCTCCAAGGTATTCCTATCTATTTCATGTCCCTTTTAAAAATAAATGACAGAACTGCAGAGAAGCTGGAAAAAATCCAGAGAAATTTTCTTTGGTCAGGGACGGAGGAAAAGGCTAGAATGAACTTGGTCATCTGGGACACTGTTTTCCAACCAAAGCTGACCGAAGGACTAGGAGTGAGAAAAATCAAGGACCTGAATAAAGCTCTTATCTCTAAATTGGGTTGGCAGCTCTTTAGAGGAACCGTTGGATGGTGTAGGATTATGAAGGCCAAATACTTCTATAAAAAACATTTCCCCTATGGGCAAAGTCTTCCCTCTGGCTCAAAAATATGGAATTTCATTTATAAAAGCATAGGAAGTCTCCTCAAAGGTATAAAATGGTTGGTAAAAAAATGGCACTCACATCCATTTCTTGGAGGATTGGTGGGTGGGGGAAAAACCCCTGGGATAGGAAAAGTTTGGTCTAGTCAAGGATAGACTGATCACTCACTTTGGAGGGAAAGTTAATGATTACATCTCTCAAGGTAAGAATTGGAAAGCTCTTGTTGATGCTTTTCAGGACCAGACTCAAGTCCCACCTTATATAGAAGAAATTTAGAAGCTTATTGAAGGTGTTAGAATTCCTATTTCCCAGACTGAGGACAAAGCCATTTGGTTCCATACCAATTCTGGGTAAATAACGGTGAAATCTACTTATCTAACCAATTTAAAGATTGTGGCTGATGAAAGGAGCTAGGGGAAAGTCTGAATCCCCTAATTAATCCCCAAGATCAATTTCTTATGGTGGACTTCCCTTCATGGTAAAATTCTTACGTTAGATAATCTCCAGAAAAGAGGGATACATTTAGTCAATAGATGTGCTCTGTGCAAAACTCATTCAGAATCTATCAACCACATTCTCATCCACTATCCTTATGTGACTCTGGTCTGGACCAAAATAATGAGTATTATGAGACTGAATTGGGTCTTCATGGAGTAATTGGACCAATTCCTTTGCAACTAGGGAAACCTCAAGAAGCACCTACTTATCAACACCCTTTAGAGGTTGTTACCCCCGCATGTCTGCTGGAACCTTTGGAAGGAAAGGAATAACCAGATTTTCAGAGGGGAGGAAAATGATGCTGAGGGGATAGCACGTCTAACTATGAATCTCCTGAAGGACAACTTTTCTACCTGCTATTGGAAACCCCCCTCCCCCCAAGAGTCTTCACTATTTGATTGCTAAGGATTGGTAGCTACCTCCCTCCTTCTATGAGTTTGACTGCTCCAAGGCTGTGGAAAGATGAAACACCAAGTGGTCCCCCCAGAGGTTAATTTCATTAAATTGAACTTTGATGGAGCTACCTCCGATGGATTCGTTGTGGGTGAGGGTATTTTCTGGGAAAATAATGGCAAGATGATCATTGCTTATGCGATAAACCTTGGATTGGGATCTAATAACATGGAAAAAATATCTCCCCTCTTATGGGGCCTAAAGGTGGTGATTACCTTGGGAGTTAAAAGACTGGTCATAGAGGGGGACTCCAAAATCATTATTGAGATGGTTACAAGAAACTTTAAAGCTAGTTAGAAACTCTCTAATCTGCTATAGGACATCTGGTTGCTTCTCCCCAGATTCGACGAGTTTAAATTACAACACACTTTTCGGGAGGGAAATGCGGTGGCTGACAAGCTAGCAGCCATGGGGCTTAATCAACATGATCTTAGATGCTGGAGAAACCTGGGCTCCCTTTCCAAGCAAACTGCCTTTCTTGTCAAAAAGGAAAATACTTAACCTGTGGAGTACAATTTTGACTCTGATTGGACAGGAGAGGTAGTGGATAGAATCACGAGGATTGGGCAGAATTAAAATTTTCAAAAAGTGATGGGGAAAGCTTTTAATATTATTAGAAGTCTGAAAAGATAGGCTATTAACTCCAATTTAGGAAAGAGTACAGGCTTTTTCAAACTAGGGACTGACATGGAGATTAACACGAGGCAGGATGCGCTTAACAAGATAGATGGGGTTTTGTGGTGCATTAATGATGGGAAAGGCAATCATTCCAGGATACGTGGAAATTCTGCAATTAGATGGCTAACCTTTTGATCGGTACTTGTCATTTCATCAAAAAGATGGACTTTATTCTCAACTGGTTTTTCATCCTGCGTAATTTTGTCCTCTGGTTTTGTGTTGGTAGCTTCCGCAAGACTCTGGTTCAGAGAGTGTTGGATGGTGGTGTGAAGAGTGTTATGTCAGTGGAGATACAGATCAAGGTTAATCCCGAGTATATCTCTAATATGGGTGGCAATATGGTGAGGGTGGAACCCCTAGGATTGAGGAAGGGTTTCTCAAAAACTAGTGCGCGGTAACCTATCTGAAAGAAGGTGGGTTTTACCCCTTCATGGAAGATATGGGAGGATGTGATGAAACTATCTCCATGCAGCTAGTTAAAACTTGGGCTAAGTGCAAAGTTACTATAAATGGAATTACCTTAGAGGTAAACGAAGAAGTTATAGCCTAGGCTACAGGGCTCTCCACAGAGGAGAAAAAGTGGAAAAAGATTACGAAAGCCACGACGACACTGGCAAGGCAAGAATCTTCAAGAAAATGGAGGTTCCAATTCCAATCCATGGAAGGTTTAAAAGGGAGGAGTTGCCTAGCCCATGGAATGATGCCTGCCTCATTCTCATGAAGTACATTACCTTGGAAGGCCGCTTTGGCATCTGCTACAACTACCACTTTCCCTTGCTTAATCACTTTAGGTACAATGATACTATATCCTTCCCTTTTTACCTCCTCCACTCTCTTGAAACTTTGGTTTTATATGTGAGAGAAAAGCTAAAAGCAAAGCAAAATTATTGCATCCTCCACCAAGGGCTTATCCTCCACCTCTATAATTTCTACCTTGCCCTGTGTCCCCCCAGAATTGTGTCTCTATAGGGTATTACCATGCCAAAAGGAACTATGGAGGTGACGAGCACTTCTAACCCCTCATCTTCCTCCAAAACCCTAGATATAAATATTAATGTGAGGTCCATGCGTGGCACCCAAATCACCATTGTGTCTAAGGAGGACAAGGAAGATACTGAGAAAAGAAGGAGGTCCCACAGAATTGCTAAAACCAGATTCAAGAAGAAAGCGGTTAGGAAATGATACATTAAAGATGAGGAGGAAATAGAAGAGTCAAAGAAGGAGGTTGAAAAAATCAGCACCAGTGGAAACACTAAAAAGGGGAAGAAAAGCAAGATCAAGGAGAAAGAAAAAGGCAAAGATTCTCAAGATCTGGGTGGGGATAAGAAGAGCCTCGACTCTCCCCAGTTTTGGCTAGCTTCACTATGCCTACCATAGACCTATCCAAGAGGAAGCTATAGAAAGATAAGATTACAGACTCATAGAGCACTTCCCCGTTGTCTACGAACCCCCAGGTGATGGCAGAGGAACCCAAGAGGGAGGAGGAAACCAAAATTGGGACCCTGGAGGTTAAGGACAGGGCGATTGAGAGTCTTTGGGCCATGGTGAATGATATTGGCCATATCTAGAAGGATGTTAAAACTCTTTAGGCTTCCTCCCTAGAATCGGTTTCTAAAATGGGTCTGTTGGTGGTAAAGGAGGAAATTAAAAACCTAGGTGAAAGCTTCAACAAATTTGTTGGGTTCACAATGAAGGTTATGCACTCGGTGGCTACCACTCTCCAGCTTCTACAAATGGTGAAGGGGTCTTCCTAGGAGGATGAATACATGAACAAGAATTTGTTCCAATTCCTTGCAGAGGATTGGCTCAAGCTGTTGCTGGAAAATGGGGGTAAAAACCCCAATTAACCTCCTCCTTTTTCCATGCTTTGCTTTGTTTTTTATTTTTGTTGGCTGGCCATTGAGGGCCTTGCTGTGATTCTGTTGAACTATTATGTTGGTTTTAGACTTAATTCCCTTGCTACTAACAGTAATTACTACTTCTTTGTTAATTAATTTGAAACTTACTCTCACGGATTGGTTACCAGCTTCAAGGTGAAGCTGGGGTCTGTTAGGAATTACTCTTGCTGTTGGTTTAGTTTTAATTCCTGCTTTACTATTATTTGTAATTCCTTCTTTAATGATAATTACTTAGATACTTACTTTCATAGACTGGTTACCAGCTCCAAGGTGATGCTGGGGTCTGTTAGGGAGTGCAGGCTGGTTACCAGCTCCATGGTGGAGTTGGGGCTTGTTAGTTTTATTTTCTGGTTTTTGATGTTGAAAAAGGGTACTGGGTAAGGGTGTTGTTGTTAGAATAGTCCAAAAGGATAACTGAGAGGGGGAAGAGTGAATCAGTTATCAGCAACTTTAATTATTTTCTCTTTTTAACTTCAGAACACAATAAAGTAAATTCTCATTCAGATAACATAGTACACAACACACAATTTGATTATAGGGAAACCAAATGGTAAAAACCCCGGTGGGAATTAGCACCCACAATGAACTATAATTGTTTATAGTAATCCATGTTAGAAGATCTTGTAACCCTATTAGGAGTTGTTCTTTACAAAGAAATAAGTATAGTGACCTAGTCAAGGGTCTGACCCTATTAGGAGTCTTTTACAAATAACCTTGTTAGGGGTGAGGAATCACTGTCCAAAAGCTCACTGCTTCAATGGTGAAGGCTACAACCTTTTGTAGAATAGATATGCACTATATCTGATGATGAACTATAGAGTAGACCTATTGTCTTGATCAGTTCCAATGTATTATAATCTTCTATTTCTTCTTCACATAGACTCTTAATGAATGAACCACAACTGAAACCTAATCTCCCAAGAACACCTACATGCATAACCCTATCACATGGAAGAAGCAAAGAACAGAAAGCAAGAAAAATTTATGGAGGCCAAAAAGCTAGAGGAATCATCTACACATAAAAACAATATATGCTATTATGAACAATTGTATTACAATATGATACAATGCATTATGAAATACAAAGAGGTGATTCCTTAAAAAGGAATCACGAAACCCTAAAAGGGAAACCCTAAGGTTGGCTTAAGCAACTAGAGTGAATATGTGAGTTAGTAATTAGATTAAAATGATTTAATTAATAACCCAAAAGACTATTACTCTAACACCCCCCTTAAGATAAGCTTAGGGAGAAGAAAAACCTAGGAGACTATTGCAGAAAGCAGGAAAGAAGGGTCTCGACAACAAAGGCCTGATCAGGTACCCAAGTACAAGAAATCTCTGTAAAGCGGGGAAATAGGGAAAACCCAGTGGGAAAATCTCTTCCCCAGAAAGAGATGAACTAGATGAAGGAAACAAAGCCTCCAATCTAGGGAAAGTCCCAAAGAAAGGAACAAGAAAGAGCATGTATAGCATCTTCGAAGCATGAACCTGCAAACACTGTCAGAAGAAACTACTAGAACCCCCATTGAAATAGTGCATGACCAGGTAGAAAAGACAAAGTCTGAAGAGATGATCAATCAAAGAGGTGACCTCCAAAAGTAGGAATGAACGAGTGTATATATAGTAGATGATCCATCTCACCGAAATGCATAGGTGTCTAGCCATTGCATCTGCCTAGTACATAGGAACAAGAATTGAATACGTAGATCACTCAACTAAACCAAGGAAGCAATAGAACCAATAGGTGAACCCCCCCATAATGCTGAACAGGGAGAGGGGTGACAAGAACATTGAAATGTAGTGCCAGAAATAGCTGCAAGAAGAAGAATCAGGAACACCAACAGTGCAACAAAAGTACAAGCACAAGATAAAGGGTGGTGTCATGGAAGGTACACTCACTTGACAAAGGTGGATGAACACAAAAGGCAAAACATCATAACCCCCAATTGCACTTTATAACTGAGTGCGAGTACAAACAAACACAAGATGCTCGAAATCCCAGATATGCAGAAGCAGACACTTTATCTTAGTGCATTTATAGAAAAGAGAATGCTATAGAAGAGAAGCATACAATATTTAGAAAGTCAGAAAGAAGAGTGGGCCAGAAGAATAGAAGAAGAGATCCCAGGACCTGTAGAACCCAAGTAATCCGCCAGAGTGTGAAATTGAAAATTTTAGAGGAGAAAGAACCTAGAGGAGAATCAAGATAAAAGAACCCTGCCACTAAAAATCTCACTGAACCAGCTTTTTGACGATATCTGGTTTGCCAAAAAATAGAGTCCGAATGAGCAAGATATGGCTCCCGAAAGGCAAAAATAGACATCAAACTTTGATAGAAAAATACTATAAAAATAGAAGAACCCAAAACCCCAACCTCCATCATCGGAAAGAGCTCAGAAAGATCTTTTCGACGATATAAAGAAGTCAGAAAAACACCTCCGTTTGCTCCAGATAGAGCAAAAACACTGTCAGAGGGTCAAAAAGGCTCCAAAAATAATTTGTTTTAAGCCCCTCGGGCTAAAAAAACCTTAACCCCTGGGTGCATGGTGCACACAGGGGTCTGAGTCAGAGCTCCCGGTCATACATATGACTGCCACTAGGAAACATAAGCCCGCAGGGCTAAAAGCCCACTGGGCGGGTCGTATGGCGGCGGGGCCGGGCGGCTGTTCTGGGTGAGTGGAGTGGGGCTGGTAGGGGCTGGGAGGTGGCGGGCCTGCGGAGCAAGGCCAGGGGTGGCGGAGGAGCTGTTTCGGTGGGGCGGCAGTGATGGTGCCGCTGTTGGTGGC
>MU223917.1:457256-473639 GCA_018584345.1 Thuja plicata | reverse complement strand
CTTGTTGTTAATGATGCACTTGTTGTCTTTGAACTCCAAATGATAACCTTTGTCAAGTAGCTATCCAACACTTAGCAAGTTATGATATAATCCATCAACATATAGAACATCATCTGTCTTGTTCTTTCCATCCAAAGTCATAGAACCTCTGCCTATGATAGGTTTAGGAGTGTTATCTCCAAATCTAACCATACCACCTTTGTATTTGTCTAAATGAACAAATTTGTCTTTTCCACCTATCATATGGTGAGAGCATCCACTATCAATGATCCAATCAGCTCTGATGTCTGCTTTGGAAATTAGGGCTAACTCTTGTTCTTCCTTTTCATCTACAATGTCCATTTCCTCGAGAAAATTTTACATGTCTCTAAGGGAAATGAATATAATTTCATCCTCTCCTGAATCTTCATCAGTTACACCTTCTTCAGCATGGTAACATTCCTTCTTATATTTAGGTTTGTAATCAAATCTAAAATTCTTGACTCTTGTGGGACACTTAGATGCAAAGTGACCAATCTTGTTGCATGAAAAATAGTTGAATGGAAGTTGTACTTCATATTTTCATTTTCCTTTCTTTTCTCTTTTAGAAATCATAGCAATGATGTCTTCTAGTTCTTCATCAACTTCTTCTTTCTCATTATGGCTAGAGATGTGTAAGGATTTCTTACCACGGGCTGAGGCTTTGAAAGCTGTTTCACTTTTAGGTTCAGTCTTCAATCTTGATATCTCAAATGCAGAGATTTTACTGATCAAATCCTCTCTCTTGAAGTCTTGTGAGAATTGCATGGTTTCCTCTAGAATACTTATCTTGTTTTCATATTCTGATGTTAAGGTAGTTAACAGATTGTCCATTATATCTTCTTCTAATATTTCTCCACCATTGTTTCTGATTCCAGAGCCTGCTTCATTTATCCTTTGATTGTAGGCTCTAATGTTCTCTTCAGGTAACATCTCAAGACTGTTGTATTTCTTTTTCCATGTCTTCCTGCATGCATTCTTTTCTTGACTATCTCCTTCAAACATGTCTTCTAAATACTTCCATATTGTGTATGCCTTGTCTAATTTCTTGATCTTAGAAAATTCACTGTCAGATAGTGCGCTTATAAGGGCTTCTTTGGAAACTGCATTAGCTGTGAATGTATCCTTCTGTTTACTAGTAGAATCATCTCTAGATAGATCCTTTAAAGAGGGAATAACAACTTCTTGTGTGGCTATCTCAAAGATATCAAAACCAACACATTGTAGATGAGTTATCATTTTGTTTTTCCAATCCAAATAATTTTCTCCATCAAACTTAGGGCTCTCTTTTCTGAAGTAAGACATCTAATCTACCTTAAGCTATTAGGCTTCTTCTCCAAGGCACTTGGTTCTGATACCAATTGTTAGAATAGTCCCAAAGGATAATTGAGAGGGGGGGGTGAATCAATTATCAGTATCTTTAATTATTTTCTCTTTTTAACTTCAGAATACAATAAAGTAAATGCTCATTCAGATAACATAGTACACAACACACAATTTGATTACAGGGAAACCAAATGGTAAAAACCCCGGTGGGAATTAGCACCCACAATGAACTATACTTGTTTATAGTAATCCCTATTAGAAGATCTTGCAACCCTGTTAGGAGTTGTTCTTTACAAATCAATAAGTATAGTGACCTGGTTAAGGGTCTGACCCTGTTAGGAGTCTTTTATAAATAACCTTGTTAGGGGTGAGGAACTTAGTATGTTGGGAGGAACTAATAAAAAAAATCTCTTAGGTTTCAAATTTTCCTCCAAAATGCAATTCATTGATTTTGAAAATAATTTTTATGCATTAGATAGAATATATAATTTTCTTATGATTCAAGAAGAATTATAAATTAAATTGTTAAATTTATTTTTAAATAAATATTTGATTCTCTATTGTCTCCCTCCCTCCCACCCATTATGAAATTAAAATTTATTTCACATTAAAATTCAATATAATGAATCTAAAAAATTAGAATGTTGAATATCTTCACATTAAACATTTAAATAATCATATAATAGAGGATTTTATACCACTTGATATATTATATTAATAAATTTTTTTTTGTTTTTACACTGGTTAACTCGTAGAGAAAAAATCAAAAACTTCATTCATAAACTATACATGATAAATTTTGATTTTAAGGAAACATGTGTCCATTATAATTTTTTTTAGGATGCACTACCCAAATTTAGGAAAACTTCTATAATATTAGACAATAATAAACCTACTTTCACCCTATTTAATTAAGTTAACATTATTAGTATTTGTTAATTTTAACTATTTATCTTGGACTAGATGAAATAAATCCTAATTATAATTTTTATAATATAATTAAAAATATATACTATTATCCCATAATTGTACATTATACAAATTTTATTTTAAATACTAGAAAATTAAATTATATTAAATAATATTACTATAATTAATTATCATAGCAAATACTTCGCAAAGTGGCACTTATTTTTTTCATGAAAGACAAAGATTTTGAACTCAAAAGTATAAATCTACGAGATCACAAATAGCAGACTTATCTCATAAGGAATTTGAACCTTCATAAAGAAAAATGACAACAATACAACAACTTAACCATCACCACATACACTCAATAAGTGTTAATAGTCAGCTATAAATTTTATAATAAAAAAAATTGATTAAAATTAATATTTACATTATTAAATAATATTTTCAAATGAAATATAAGCAGACTTAAAGTTAATAATTCCAAATTGTATCAAAATTGAAAAACAAAAACATTTGATTTGTATCTTCAAAATAAAACAACCCATAGCACTTTTGATTAAAAGGTTGTCAAAACTTATCACCTAAAACTGCAATATTTTATACAACTTAAATCCCAAAGACCAAGCAAATACCAGTAATCAAATATGCAAGCTTTAAAGGCCAACAAGTCATCATAAAGAAACATGGAAAGAAACAATCTATAAATTAACTCATTTGGCACTTCCAGATTTACTCAAAAGCCCATTGATTTTCACGCCTGATTTCCTCCTCCTCTTCAGGACTGAAGTCATTCTTTATGTTGAATGTCTTCCGGATCTCTTCTGGGGTTTTGCCCTTTATCATGTCAGCCACAGTTTGACACGTTAAATCCAGAAGATTCCTTGTATTCAGATAGTTGGCAGCCTGTTCACAGCAAGAAATATACACAATAAATCATCATATCAAACCTATATATATGGAGAAAATAAAGTTTGCCAAATAAACTACTACAAGTGATTTAACAATTAAATCTATCATCTACAGATATCTATCTGAAAGTACACATCATGTTTGTTTCTACTAGCATTTTGAATAGATAAAACATGTTCCACTGTCTTTCTGAAATGGATATCGTTTACCAGAGTGCAGAAGTGCCTTGGTGTTAATATTAAGAAATTAAAAAATAATCTACATAAAGCCTTGGCTATAAAAACTTATATGCTACACACTCATTCAATAGTTCCAGAGGTTAAAATTATTTGAAATGTTGGTCTTATTGAAGAAATATCCACTTGAGGTATTCAGATGTGGCCAACAGTGAGGTACTCAGATGCGGCTGGCAGTCATTAATTTGTGATGTTTACAACTGAAATCAAAACCTAACCTTTTCAAAAAAAAGCTTAAAATTTTCATGTTTACAGCCGAAACCAAAACCTAACCTTTTCAAAAAAAACTTAAAATTTTCATGTTTACAGCCTAAACTAAAACCTAACCTTTTAAAAAAAAAAGTTTAAAATTTTCATGTTTACAATTAAAATTTTCATGACAACCTAAACAAAAAAAACTTCATATTTTTTGAATCACCTAAAACTGCTTCAAATATTCTAGACAACCTTAAACAAACTGGTTTAAGTTTTTAAGGCAAACTTTAAACAAATAGCTTCAAATTGTCTATAAATTTTCTAAAATCGCCAAAATAGATTGTTGAGAGGCATAAAAATATAAAATCTACAAAACTAGAACAAAATGCACAAACTATGAAGCCTACAAAAACAACACCAGGTGACACAAAAATATGAAGCTTACAAAACAAAATCACGCAATAAATCATCCGACAAATCCTACTCATAAAGAAATTCTAAAGCCACAAAAAATCCGTAAAGGAAATTGCTTCTAATTATTCGAAAACACAAAAATTGATTCAACCACAACAATAGCAAAAAATAAAATAAAACAAGTACAGGAAACCCTAACGTCCATCCTCAAACTTTAAAACACAATAAAGGTTTCTGAAAACCTAAGCATATATAAAAAGCACAATCTAAAGGCCCTAGGAAAGGGGCACTGAGAATCATACATACCAGCATAAGATCGAAAAGCGTAGGCAGATCCACCTTCACGAACTCCTGATCCCACTTTTTCACATTATCTTCCGAAATGGCGGCCTGTTCTTCGGTGCTCTTGGCGGCTTCCACATGATATTTACAATATTCGATAACTTTGGCCAGAATCTTACTGCTTACATTAGGCAAGGGGATGAGGCTGTGGATGCCTGTATCCTCAATCATATGCTTGATTGTTTCAGACAAAGATGCCACCGCCTCATCAACCTCAAACATCTCATCTTCTAAGCTCTTCAATCGCACTTTGCATTCCTTCGCCATGCGTGTTTTGAGAGTGGAAACGAGTAAATTGATGCGGAGACAAATCGAACGAAAATCCACGAAGAAGAAAGGATGGTTAATGCCTCTCGGTATAATATGCTACAAGGACCGGCTAACCCCTATATTTATATGTGGGGGATGGGTTTTTTTCTTTTAGTAAAAATAGCCTCGTGAGTTTCCTCGTAGTTCTAGGGCCGACAAAATAGTGTATTTTTACAAGACATTTGAGTTAAATGTGGGATTTTTATTTTTATTTTGTTTTACAATTTTTTTTTTTTTTTTGTCTTTAGTGCATTTCTTCTAAAGCTTAGCCATTCTTTATACTCTAGCAAGGTGGGTGGTTTTCTATACATAGAGTTTGTATTTTCTTTTATCTTGGCCTCTCCTTTTCGTCATTTTTTAATTGGTGACTGTTTTTAAGATTTTTCAAAATTGACCCCCTTCATTTTTATCATTATTTTTGTTTTCAACATTATTTTAGTAATATAGCAATTAGCTAATGTTATAAGAGGATTTAATTATGTTTTATTGTTTTGAATTGTACAATGATTACAAATGTCTTGTTTATTTTAGAATATTAATATCATACCAATACAAGTGGGAATTAATAAATTCAAATAAATTTTTAGGCAATTTTTTTGCATCAAAATTAATTTCAAAGATCTATTATCTGTAATATTTTTTATTTTTAAGAAAGATACTATCATCTATTTTTTACTAAGAAGGATAATTTCAAGGATACTAGGTCGAGCAAAAGGGACACAGATCTTGTTGAAGATGTTGAAGCTAATACAAAAGGCACTCGAAAGTTTATATGTTTGGACCTACAACAAGATTGTGCAACAAGGATAAGGGTATGACCCTAGTTGACAACATTTTTAGGAAAGTTAAAAGTATTATTGCTGATGTCATTCAAAAGAATGAGAGTCTGGTGAAAATATTGTAGGTTGTTATGGGTTTAGTCCCTATTTTTTGCTCGCCAGATGGCTTTTGTTTTGCATCTAGTTTTGTATTGGCTTATCTTTTTTGACTTCTCATTTGTATTTTTATTAGTTGGGTTTCTGGTCCCTGGAAAAATAATTTTCCTTTAATCAAAAAGATTTTTTATTATTAAGGGAACATCAAAGGATGGAGGAGAAGAGTGGAGAGAATTAGAATTTGGTAAAGGTTAAAGTTTGTTGCAACGCGAATGATGGAGGCACGATGAAGTGCACAGAAGATGTTGATGATTCTGAACCTCTAGCAAAGTTTGTGCTCCCAAGGAATCCCAGTAAAATTTGTGTGGACGAGGATCAAGTAGGTTCGGTGCATGATGTCCCTTCAAAGGATAAGAATGTTGGTGATGAACCCAAACTAGAGAATCAAAAGTGGGCCGAGTTGTTTGGTGCTAGGCTAAAAGGTAAGGTCATTTCCCTTGTCTCTCATAATATAGACCCTATTTCTAGGTCCTTTTATGTTTCAGTGCCAGACTACTCAGTGGAGAAAAATGTTGCAATGATGAATTTCTCTTCAATAGGAAAATTTATTATCCCTAAGCCCAACATTGAGTTTGTTCATGCTTGGGTAGCTCATAAATGGAAGAACACAGGACACATTGATGTTTTGGCTATGACAAAAGGTTTCTTTTCATTCATATTCACTTGTGAATAAGATTTACTCTCAATTTTAGTGGGAGGGCCTTAAATTCTTTGTAGGTCTTCTCTTGCACTTAAAAGATGAGAACTAGGGTTTTCCCCCTTGACTGGGTCTATGATGTTGCTCCTGTTTGGGTGCCACTCCCTAGCTTACCTTTGGAATTTTGGGATGAGGAGATATTTAGAGGCATAGCAGTATGTTTTGGGAGCTTTTATCGGTGGATCTTATGACAGCTGCAAAGAAAATGTTGGTCTATGCTCGCCTATGTTTTTTTATTAGTTAAAGCGAGAAAGCGCTTAAACCCAACATCAAAATAACATCAACTCTAAAAAGATAGTCCAGAGAGTATTCACCAATAGTGAATTCTAGAAACTAAACTAATAGAAACTAAACCAGAAATAGAACCAACAAAGAAATAAAATACAGAACCAACACCCAAGATCAACACGAAGCACCAAGAACTAGGAGACAAAAAAAGAAGGCAAACCTCCTCAGTAAACCAACAACTACTTGTTGAGATCCTTCAAATTCTCAAGGAAGGATGCACATTTAGGAGGCTGAGAAGAAGCAACATCACCAGAGACAATGTCCTCCCTAGTCGCTACCTGCAAGTTGTCATCTCTCATCTTCCATTTCATCTTTCTTTCTTCCAACTCGGCCTAGATGAAACTACATGAGAGGTTGGCCTTATCTAGCTTACTCTTATTGTAGCTGGTCAACTCAAATAGTTATTTGTTAATATTAAGAAATCTACATATTTTTGGGGGGGAATCTCCATTAACTTTAAACTTGGGGCCTGGTCTCGGGCTCTTGAGTTTGAATTTGTTCCTTTTTCTTGCTTTCACTACAAGAAAGTTGGTCATTGGGAAAATGATTATCCTCATAAACAAGCTAAAATGAAGACAACCAAAAAATTTTAGAGGAAGAAAGATTAAAAATTGAAGAGAAATGACGCGAGAGTTCATGTTGAGGCTAAGGGATATAATGTTGGCTCGAATAGTAGTGATCTGTTGTCTGGAAATTTTGAAGGAAAACCTTAAACAAATAGCTTCAAATTATTTGGAAATTTTCTAAAATTGCCAAAGATAGATCATTCAAAGGCACTAAAATATGGGATCATATTTTTCATTGTTTCAAACTCAAATGCCACTGCCTAATCAACCTCGAACATCTCATCGTCCAAGCACTTTAATCACACTTTGTATTCCTTCGCTAAGGGTGTTTTGGAGATTGAAAATGAAGAAATGGATACAGTGGAAAATAAAAGAAAAATCTAAGAAGAAGAAATGATGGTGTGTCTCTCATAGTATGATAGACTAGAATGACCGACTAACCCCTATATTTATATGGGCGAGATGGATATTTTTTCATATGAATAAAAATAGTGCTATGAGCTATTTGTGGTGAACTTTTTTATTTTTGGGTCTTGAGCATTTTTTTAACACTTACCACAGTGGGTGATTTTCTATACATAGGGTTTGATTTTTCTTTTATATTGGTCTTATCTTTTTTGTAGTTGCTAATTGGAGTGAAATAAATTGATGCTTGAATTTATAAATAGGGTTTTCCTAATTCTATGCAGAAAAAAGCCTAGTTGATCCAAGGAAATGTAAGGCAACTACCCAAGGAAACAATTGTCGATAAATCATTATTTTTCCTTGTTAAAGATGAAGGACCTTCAAACTATTTCAAATAAATCTGAGTCATCCAAAATATAGGGAAGTACATCACATAAAGAGAGACAAGATCATAGAAATATTACCAAGAGTATAACAAAAAAATATAGATTGAATTTGTCAAAAAATGAATCTATTGAAGTTCATTGATGATTAAGAGGAATTGGTAGTAATAAAAACTAGAGAGGTTATAAAGTTGCATAAGGTTCATGTAAGAGTTTTATAATTACTAAAAAGGTAAGAAAGATTAGTGTTCTCTATGTAAAATTTATCGAATTGTAGAAAGTGAGGTAGATTGAAGTAATCAAGAAACTCAATGAAAGGTTGATAGAAAATTTATCTACAAGCCTTTTTGTGTTGGACATAAACTATCATACTGAGGAGATATAGCTCAGTCAATTATTAACACTCCAATATTATTTAGGGAGAGAGGAATTCACTAAATATGAAATAAATAAATAAAATTGCTAACAGATGAAGAGAAAGAAAGCCATGTTAGGAAAGGAGAATTTACATTTTATTTTATATTGGTCCATTTTAATACAACATTTTTTTGGTCAATCTAACCAACAAATAAATTAGATTGTTTATGGGCTTATATCAAGACGGGGATGAAGACCAAAGTATCAACAAAGGTGAATCCATTGATACAATAGTCTAGATTATTGCTTAGATGTGAAGAGGTTGGCAATAAGTTTCTCGGATATGTTGTGTTGCAATATAGTTAGTTTTGGTAGTTATGTACCATCTATAGCCATTGTTGTATCAACTAAATTTTTGTCCAACAACTACTATGTAGTTACACACCTTATCCCCAACTAAGTTATTGTGTAGCTAGTTTTATTTCCAGCATTTTTATTATTTGTATATTTTCCTTTTCAGTTCCTTGCATTCACTTTTAAAATTACAATTATCAAAATAATTTCCTCATATTAACATAGCATTATTTGAATCCATGCATTAACATCTTTCATTGACCTTATATCTTGTTTATCACTTATTTGGCCTTCATCTAAGGTCAGGTTAATCAATCCATCTTTTGTTAGGATTGTACTCATTAGTCTAGTTCAAGTTTGAACAAAAAATCTTTAGTCATTCTTCAGCATATCACAAGTATTTAATTTCATTTCATTTTCAATATTCCATTATAATATCCTCAAAAATAAAATAAAAATTCGCAAAATTATCAAAATTACCAAAAAATTGTAACATCTCAAACAAACTATAGGTCTATCTTTCATATAACCTCAACATTATTTTTAAGGTCTTCAAGTCTCTTTCATGCCTTAAATCACTAGGCATCAAAGTAAGAAATAAAATGAACCCATTTAAATAAGCATATGTAATGTTCAACCCCACAAGTTAGTAATACATGAAATCAACAATCTTGGACAAATACAAAAATATCCACCACCATCACAATAAAAGATGTTTTGACTCAAGAGAAAATTAAGGAAAGTTTACAAAATCCCTAGAGACAAGTCATCCTAGATGTCATTCTCTTCTCCAACCCCAATTAATACTATTTATTGTTAGCACAACGAGTCAAATTACCCCAAGATTTTGAATAAAATTTTGGAAAGAGAGCAATAAAGATAGCTAGGAGGAGAGAAATTCTTTAATATTTATCAATATGTAACTTATGGAAAAGGTTTTCAAACCCTTCTCTAGTGTTAATCTTATAAATTTTATATGAATCTATTTTTTATCTTTCCTATTTTTATTTTTTTTGGTTGGTAACTTTTCTAAATTTTGTATATTCTTGGTACAAGAGATTTAAAAAATTTATCAATATTTTATGTTGAGCCTTGTTGGGAGAGATGTTGTGTAGTTAACAAAATTTATATGTGTACTTTTAGGAAGGAATAAACTAGGATATCCTTTGGGTTTGATGTATTTCATGGGAATGTTGTGATTTGTATGTAAACCCACAAATCTTATATTTATTGTATTCTTTTTATGGTGAACTATGTGTTAATTGTGTTTTACAAAATGTATGCATGTTAAATTGGATAGCTATATAGAACCTCTACTATGGTGTGGGTTATCAATCAACCTTAAATTTGGTTGGAGATGATGAGATGAAATAATAGCTCTATTTTGTCACTATATGTCTTATTTTCTTTCTTTCATGTCACAAGGTTTGTCACTATAAAGGTTTTAAGGTTAGGTTGTTATAAGCCCTTTTTAATTTTTTCAGAAACATTTGTCATCATAGACTTAAACTATCTTTCAAGTACCTTTTTTAATGATAAACCTTATAAATGAATGTCGTTATATGATTCAAAGATATTAATCATAATTGGGGTTTGGTAAATGTATTTAATACGAAATGAATATATCGAGCTATGTTTTTGTGCATTTTAATATTCTAGTGCAGGAATATTTAAGAAGAAGAAGAAGAAGAAGCGGTAAACTTGTGCCTCAAAAGACTCAGTCAGTTGTGAAACAAGTCAAGGATGTTAATGTTAGTAATAATTGAGAGGGGGGCGTGAATCAGTGGCCTCAAACTTTATCCTTCAACGATTTACCACCAATCAAATAAACCTCATATTATTAAGTCCCTACAAGATGCATGCCATGAAATACTTATAATGATTAATTGTCTGTCAGTTTTCCTTATCTGTCCTTATTCTCCTTGATTACCGATAAGCAGTAAAGCTATTTACCGAAACTCAGTAAATAAGAATAATATACCAATCCATCCAAAAATGCATATGTGAAATGTAAATCAGTAAAGTAATAAACCATACACACATAACACATGGATTTTAACGTGGAAACCCTGTTAAGGGAAAAACCACTGGGACCGGTACCCCAAATTTTCACTCTTTTGAAGTGAGCCCTATTAGGAGCCAACCCTGTTAAAGGTTACAAACACACTATTAAGTGTGGCCTTGTTAGAGGAATTTATACATAGAGGTTGTCATTTAGTATCGGGCATCTATTGCTACCATCCTTGAATCAGCCTCCTTCTTAGACTGTCAATAGGTATCGGGAAAGTCTAATGCTACTTTCATAAATCAACCTTTTTGTCACTCCTTGGGATGTACCTCAATATATAGAATACTATTAAGTATTGCTCGGTTAAGAGACTTGATGCTTCAATGGTTAAACTAGAACATTATGACCTGTTCATGATGCAACTTTGAATTGTAGATTTTCAGATCTATTTAAGTAGATTACCTCTCTGATCAATGTATCAATTCAATTCTTTGTGCTCCACACTTTCTACTCTGTGATGTTGTGCTTCACTGTTCGTCGGTGTCTATAGAATTCTTTAGCTCTCCTTTAGCTTGATTGATTAGGACTGTATGAAGTTATTCTTCATCAGTTTCTCTTCAGCATCCTCTTTCTATTCACTCCCTTCCCTGCATGCGGAAATGAATTAAGCTTGTCTCTTATATAGACATGATATTCATTGATTCTTGATTCTTGATTCTTAATTCTTGGCGTGGAAAACAATCCAATCAATCTGATTTAAAACATAACTCCTGATTTATCTCATAGTTATCTTCTTGCCAACTGTACAAATATTCTTTAAATCAATCACTTAACTTTGGTCAAAGAAAACAAAGAAAACAACCAGTTAAGTCTATCTTTAGCTCTTGCTAGCTAGATATTTTGTTATTTTTTGAACTCTCTGTTTCGTTGGTCAACTCTGCAGTTAGTCGTCAGTGACAACTGACAATTCCGTTAGTGTGACTCCAGTAAACTTTGAGATCTTTGACCATCAGGCATCATTGGATTTTATTTGTCAGGCATTCTATTTTCAGCTCATCGGACATCCTGTGGTTTTTCTTTGTCAAGCAACACTGTCTTCTGCTTGCCAGGTATCACTGTGACTTTTCTCTTTTTCTTTTACCGATGGTGTGCACTCCGTCAGTGTTATTTGTCACTTGGTGAATACTTGACATTTATGCATTGCTAAAAGCATAACCTTTGTTCCATTGATTCTTTGAGGTCTTTGGCATTATATACATGACCGTATAGATGATATCAATTTGACATCAATGACAATACAATATATTAACTGATTTAATGCCTTGCATTATCTTCAACTTAACATTGTCAAACATTCAATTAGTTACATGTCATCAATCTCTCCCTTTGGCATTGATGGAAACATAATATATTATCATACTATCCTATTTATAATACAATATGAAATACAACAGTTGAGATTCATCAAACTACCAATCATTTTGTTCTATCAACCAATAAATGTCTGATCACCGGTAAGCCCTGTTTTAGCTTAGATTTGATTCTTGTAGCTTTTTAATTTCTGATGTGTTGAATCTTCTTCTTGTGTTAATTTCTCTCCTTTGCCTATTCTCTCTTTTATGATGTCTTTTTCCTTTTTCAGAAACTTTCCCTTTGTATAAACTTTCATACAATTTTCTCTCCCTAAGGATATAATCTCTCCCTGTTGGAGTAATCTGATAATGGATAATCTCTCTCTTTTTTCAGAAGAATGTGATAATATGGATCTCTCTCCCTTTGACAACAATGCCAAACAAATATCTCACATATATCTGATATTTATGTCAAACAATCTCTTCTCTCCATCCATAATATATTCCTTGAATTTCCCTTATCCCTCAGCAATACATCAATATGTTTTGGTGCTCGGTTCTAGTATATACTTGTCTGTATATAGATGTGTCTTTGAATTTCATCCTTTTTCTTGCATCAACATGAATGATATTCTGATTATATGTAGGCTGATGCATCCTTCAGTCATATTACTAACTGGTAGAGAAGGGTTTGACCCCTAGTTTCTTTCTCAAGTACTTAAATGTGTCTTTGGGTAGTGGCTTGGTGAAGATATCAGCCAATTGTTCTTTTGATTGCACATACTCAAGTATCACCTCTTTTTCTTGAACTTGTTCTCTTAAATAATGATACTTGATTGCAATGTGTTTAGTCTTGGAATGCATGACTGGATTGTTGGAAATTTTTATTGCACTGGTGTTATCACAATAGATAATCACTGGTTCTGAGATCTTCATATGCATACCTTCCTAGCAACTATTTGATCCATGCAATGTTTGAGCAACTTGCAGCAGCAACAATATATTCTACTTCAGTAGTAGACTGAGAGATGCATCCTTGCTTCTTGCTAATCCATGTGACAAATCTGTCACCCATAAAGAATTCTCCTCCAGTTGTGCTCTTCCGGTCATCAAGATTTCCATCCCAGTCAACGTCCGTAAACACCTTAAGTTCAAATTTTCCTTCTCTTCTATACCATAAGCCAAATTCCTCAGTATTCTTCAGATATCTAAAAATTATTTTTACAGCAGTCATATGTGATTCCCTAGGGTTAGCAAAAAATATAGCAACAATTCCTACTGTGTGTGCAATATCTGGTCTAGTGTGTACAACATACATGAGTTTTCCAATCATTGATCTATATAAGGTCTGATTTACCTCTATTGTCTTGTCTTCCTTTGTCAACTTACATCCAGTGGCCATCGGTGTTCCAACTGGTTTGGAATCTTCCATTTGGAATATTTTTAGGACCTCTTTGATATATTTGGACTGTGTAATGAAAATACCTTCACTTTGTTGAATGATCTGTAGAACAAGAAAGAACTTGATCTCTCCAAACATAGACATCTCGAACACTTTTCTCATCTCATCAGCATATGATTTGCATAGCATATCATTGCCTCCAAATATGATGTCATCAACAAATATTTCAGGAATCAAAGTGTTAGCATCAGTATCTTCTTTCAAATAAAGAATATTGTTTTCACTAGTCCTTAGAAAATCAATACTTATTATATAGGAATGAAGTCATTCATACCAGGCTCTGGGAGCTTGTTTCAATCCATACAAGGCTTTGTGAAGTCTACATACCATGTTTCTCTTTTCTAGATCGACAAACCCTTCTAGTTGTTCAATGTATACCTCTTCTTCAAGTATTCCATTTAGGAATGGTGACTTGACATCCATTTGATATACTTTGAATCCTTTATATGCAGCATAAGCAAGTACTATTCTTACTCCTTCTAGCCTAGCAACGGTTGTAAAGGTTTCTCCATAGTCTATACCTTCCTCTTGTGCATACCCTTTGCATACTAGCCTTGCTTTGTTCCTTATGACTTCTTCATTCTCATTCAGCTTATTCCTAAATATCCATTTTGTACCGATGACATTCTTTTCATCTGGTCTTGGCACAAGTGACCATGTTTTTTTCTTCTCAATCTACTCAATCTCATCATTCATAACATTTATCCATTCCTCATTATCTAGTGCATCATTGACAGATTTTTTCTCAAACTCACAAATTAAACAATTTGAGTTTAAAGACTTACTTCTTGTTCTTGTACCAACTTTCTTATCTCCCATGATCTGGACCTCTGGATGGTTCCTTCTTACATATCTTGCAAGTACAAGTACAGTTCTTTTTCTATTAGCTTGATCATTATTTTGATCTTCATTCTGTTCTTCATTACCTTGCACATTATCTTGATCATTATCCTAGCCGTTGGTAACAACATTCTGATTGTCGATTGCAACATTCTGTTGTTCTGGAATTAAGCACTATTTCTCAGGTAGAGTGTTGGGTTCTTCACAATATACAAACGTGTTGTAGTCCTCTGGTTCTTTTGTGCTTTCCACCTCATTATTTTCTACAAATTCATCAATCTTTACATTTGCACTTTCAACTATTTTGTTAGAAGCCTTGATGAGACATTTAAAAGCTTTGCTTTTGGTAGAATACCCCAGAAATATACCTTCATCACTTTTGGCATCCAACTTTCCATTTCTATCATCCTGTAAGAAATAACATTGACTACCAAATATTTTGAAGTAACTTACATTGGGTGTTTTACCATACCATAGCTCATAAGGTGTCTTCTTTGTGTCCTTCTTTAATTGTACTCTGTTAAGTGTATAGACAGCAGTGCTGACAGCTTCCCTCAAAAATATTTGGGTGATGCCTTTCTCTATCATCAGTGTTCTTGCACAATCAACTATTGATCTGTTCCTTCTCTTAGCAATCCCATTTTGTTGTGGTGTTCTTGGTGCAGAAACCTGTCTTTTTATACCATGCTCATTACAAAAATTAGTAAATTCATCTGATATAAATTCTCCTCATCTATCTGATCTCAAACATTTCAAATCCTTACCACTTTGTATTTCTACCATAGCCTTATACTATTTAAACATCTTGAATGCTTTAGATTTATCTTTTAGAAACATAACTGTCATCATTCTAGAGTAATCATCAACAAAGAGAATAAAATATCTATCTCCATAATAGCCCTTTGTCCTCATAGGTTCACATAAATCAGGTGGGACTAATTCTATAATATCATCAGATGTATGGGTTTTACTTTTGAAACTTGACTTTGTCATTTTACCTTTTTGACAATTTTTGCACATGATTTTGTCTGGCTTTGTCATTGTCAGTAAGCCTTTTACATTTCTCCTTTTGCTTATTTTCATCATGTTGTCAAAATTCACATGTCACAATCTTTTGTGCCACAACCATATGTCTCCATTTCTAGTCATTAAGTAAGTGGTGTTAGTATCATCAGATACAATAAGTTACCTTTAGTCTGTTCACCAGTACCAATCAGTTTTCCTGATTCATTGAAGATCTTTGCCTTCTTGTTCTCAAATGCTACTCTATGACCTGAATTATTCAGCTGAGAAACACTCAACAGATTATAATTCAATCCTTTTACCCAATAAGAATTTTCACATTTAATCAGGTTGTTCAGCATTATTGTTCCTTTACCTTCAAATGGACAAGGTGTATCATGACCCATTCTTACTGTACCACCATTATAATACTCAAAAGTGTCAAACTTTTCTTTGTCACCGGTCATGTGGTGAGTGCAGCCACTATCTATAATCCAGATGTCATTCTTGCTAACGTTAGATATGAGTGCAGTTTCTACATACCTTTCATCTTCATCTGAATCATCCTTTACAACTACAAATACCATCTCGATGTCTTCATCAGGTTCAGTGTCAGTATCTTCATCTTTTCAAGCAACTAGGTAGCTAGCATTCTTGCCTTTATCCTTGTAGTCTCGGGTATCTCTTCTTTCTGATTGTTGGTAACCTTTGTAATCTTTGTTATCACCTTTGTCATGTTTCTTCTCAAAAGTTCTGTCATTACTTTTGTCATCTTTTCTTTTGTTAGGACATCTTGCAGCAAAGTGTCTAATCTCTTTACAATTAAAGGATACAAGTGGTAAATTGCCTTTGTATTTACCTTTGCCTCTCTGCATTCTTCTATCCATAAGTGCTTCTATTTCATCTAGATCTTCTTCTTTACTCTCATTTTCACTGCCTCTTCTAAATGAGTGTCTATGACTTGATTTGCTTATTTTCATAGAAGACTTAAATGCAAACTCTAAGTTTGGTAAGACACTATTGTCAAAGTTATTCATCTCAAATGAAATCAGTCTACCAATTAAACTATCAAG
>MU223917.1:436050-456202 GCA_018584345.1 Thuja plicata | reverse complement strand
ACTTTCATGAATCAACTTTTTTGGCACTCCTTGGGATGTACCTCAATATATAGAAGACTGTTAAGTCCTGCTCGGTTAAGAGACTTGATGCTTCAATGGTTAAACTGAAACATTATGACCTGTTCATGATGCAACTTTGAATTGCAGATTTTCAGATCTATTTAAGTACATTACCTCTCAGATCAATGTATCAATTCAATTCTTTGTACTCCACACTTTCGGCTCTGTGATGTTGTGCTTCACTGTTCATCGGTGTCTGTAGAATTCTTTAGCTCTCCTTTAGCTTCATAGATCAGGACTGTATGAAGTTATTCTTCATCAGTTTATCTTTAGCATCCTCTTTCTATTCACTCCCCTTCCCTGCATGCGAAAATGAATTAAGCTTGTCTCTTATATAAACATTATATTCATTGATTTTTGGCATGAAAAATAATCCAACCAATCTAATTTAAAACATAACTCCTGATTTATCTCATAGTTATCTTCTTGCCAACTGTACAAATCTTCTTTAAATCAACCACTTAACTCTAGTCATATAAAACAAAGAAAACAACCAGTTAAGTCTATCTCTAGCTCTTGCCAGCTAGATATTTTGTCATTTTCTGAACTCTCTATTCCATCAGTCAACTCTGTAGTTAGTCGTCGGTGACATCTGATAGTTCCGTCGGTGTGACTCCTGTCAACTTCAGGATCTCTGTCCGCCATGCATCATTGAATTTTACTCGTCGGGCATCCTGTGGTTTTTCTTCGTCGGGAAACACTGTCTTCTACTGATCGGGTATCACTGTGACTTTTTTCTTTTTCTTTTACCGATGGTGTGAACTCCGTCAGTGTTATTTGTAACTTGGTGAATACTTGACATTTATGCATTGATAAAAGCATAACCTTTGTTCCATTGATTCTCTGAGGTCTTTGGCGTTATATACATGACCATACAGATGATATCAAGTTGACATCAATGACAGTACAATACATTAACTGATTTAATGCCTTGCATTATCTTCAACTTAACATTGTCAAACATTCAATCAGTTACATGTCATCAGTTAAAGTGGAGAGTAGCAATAAAAGCAGCAGTAACCACCTCATTAGTAGCTCGTGTGGACTAGTTCAAGTAAGTCTTAATTTGAAAAGTTAATCTAGGAGGACGGTTATCCTATATTCTCTTCTTTCTAAAACTGAGTGTTTGAATATTTCTTAGTTGTTAGATACTTCTCCTTCTTTATTGATATGTAATAATTATGGTCACGTATTTTTTTTGGAGTGGATTAGTAGTTCGTAGTTATTTACTTAGTTAGTATTTTTTAGGTATAAATAAATTGTTGGAACCTCTTTGAAGGTTAGATAGATAGCCAGACACATAGATGATGTAATATTTTACTTTCAGTACAAGATAGGTTTATCCTTCAAGTGTTATGAAGTATCAAGTTCTTTTGATATGAATAATGCAATGATATTCTGATTTCATAAGGTGTTGTAAAGATTTGGATATACTCACTCAAGGGGGGGCACATTGTGAGTAGTCCCTTTTGTTATGTATTTCATTTCCTATTATTTGTATTTATTATATAGTATTTATTTGCTCCTATACCCACTAAAGACTATTTCTGGTGACTGTTCCTAAGCCAAAGTGGGTAGGGGGGTTTTATGCATGTCAAAGTTTGAACTTAGTTTTTATTGTTTTCTTGCATTAAGTTTTTGTAGTGAGTAGTTGAAGAGATTAACTAACTTCATTTCTTGAAGCATTGTTCCTTTCAAGTTGTAGAATAACATGGATTTGGTAGGGACTTAGTGCACATATAATGCTAATCCATTTCAAGTTCACGACCCTAGAATGGAAATAAACATAAGTCTTACCTAGAAGAAAGATAACTACTCCACAAGGATGTCCAATCCCAGGGTTATGGTTTGATATCCCTATTATTGATCCATTTAGGAGAAGAAGAAGAAGAAGAAGAAGAAGAAGAAGTTGTCCTCCCATTTTGGCTCTGCAACACTCCAACCAATTTATAGAGGGCGTTTATTAGTATATTTTCGTACATCTCCCATGATTTCATGGAAATTTATATGGATTATTTCACAACTCATGGAGAAACCTATGAAGAAGCATTGATTAATCTAGAAAAGGTTTTTCAGATATGTCAAGATCATAACTTGTTGGTGAATAGTGAGAAGTGTTTTATAATGATGCAGGAAGGTATCATACTTGGCCACTATATTTTAGCTGCATAAATTCAAGTGGATCCAGCTAAGATCGAAGTGATTCATATCCTCCCTCTTCGTAATTAGAAAAAATATGTAAGATTTTTTTTGGGACATGTAGGATATTACATAAGGTTTATCAAATATTTCAATCAAAAAGTAGGACCCTTATATAATCTCTTGAAGAAGGATGCTGATTTTGATTGGACCCCATAGTGTGAAGAGGCATTTTCAACTCTCAAAGTAAATTTTACCCAAGAACCTATTTTAAAGGGACCTAATTGGTATTTTCCCTTTTACACACCCACAAATGCATCAGACTATATTTTTGGTATAGTCTTAGGACAAAAGAAAGGAATTGTTGAAAATGCGGTTTATTTTGTCAGTAAGAATGTGCAGGGACCTCAGTTGATCTATATAGTTACAAAGAATGAAATGTTGACAGTTATATATGCCCTCAACAAATTTAGACATTATATTACAGGTTATCATATATATGTCTACACATATCATTCAACCATCATATACCTCATGAATAAGAATTCCATTATATGTATATTTACAAGATGGTTGTTTTCAATGCATGAGTTTGATATAACAATTGTTGACAAACCAGGAAAAGGTAATGTGGTGACATATTTCCTCTCTAGTCTATAAGTAAAAGAGGATCTTGCAGTGATTGATGGTTCCTTAGTAGATGAACACTTATTTTTTATAAGTGTTTATACCCCTTGGTATTCTAATATACCTAATTATTTAGTTTTCAACTAGATTCCTCCTCACTTTACACCTTAGAGAAAATTGCTTGTTGAGAAAAGCTTTAAATTCTCTTGGATAGCTAGTTGTTTATTTTACACAGGGTCAGACCAAATCATGACAATATGTGTATGTGAGGATGGAGCTTATGAAATTTGGCATGAATGTCATAATGAACCTTGTGGAGGACATATTGCAGCAAAAAGAAACACAATAAAGATTTTGAACATTGGGTATTATTAGCCCATTTTATACAAGGATGCAACAAAGTACACTAGAAAATGTGATAGGTGTCAAAGAATTGGAAAACCTACAAAATATAATGAAATTCACTTAAATATCCTCTAATGATTGTGACTGTGTTTGATAAATGGGGATTGGACTTTGTAGGACCCATTGAGCTTTCTTCTAATGGTAGATCATACATCCTAGTATACCCTAATTATATCACTAAATCGGTTGAAGTAAAGGCTATGAAGCATGATAGGGATTAAAAAGTTACAAATTTTTGTATGAGGAAATTTTCACAAGGTATGGTCTTCCAAGATATTTAGTAACTTCCCAAGGCACTCAATTCATTTCAACATTAATCATAGCTTTGGTAAATGAGTATAATATCAGACATAGGAAATCCACTCCTTACCACCCTCAAACAAATGGACAAGCTGAGATTACTAATCGGTAAATTGATTCTATTTTAACCAAAATTGTGGCCATCCATAAGAAAAATTGGGCTAATAGAATGCAAGAATAAGTCTAGGCATTCTAAACAACATGGAAAACAACTATAGGTTGTACACCAATTGAGTTGTTGTATGGAAAGACAACCCTCATGCCTATTTTATTTGAGCATATAAGACACTCAAGACAATTTTGGAGTAAAAAATGGATCTCACTACAACACATAAGGACAAGATCCTACAGATCAATGCTTTGGATGAAATAAGGAAGTCAACCATGCACCACACTAAGTTGTGCAAAATTGGTGAATAAAATGGCATGATAAGTACATCAAGGAAAATAAATTCAAACCTAAAGAGTGGGCTTGTTGTATGTTTCAAAATATAAAAAAAATTTAGGAAAACTATAAACCCACTGGTTAGGACCATATGAAATTATAGAAGTATTCACAAATGGAGTAGTTTAATTAAAAAACATTGATATCGTTAGGTTTCAATTATTAGTCAATGGTCATCGGTTAAAGTTATATCATAAGCCATCAAGCTGCGAAGAGTTCCTAAAGAAATTCAAAGGAGATAAAAGTGTTGATATTCCTACAGCTGAGGACATTGGACTTGAATTTAAACCTTCTTTTCCTTGACTTCACTTTTTCCTGCAGCCATAATAAACCCTTCCACTTGTCATGGGAGTTTGGTTCTTTGCGAATAATGTTTTTTGCCTCTGTACCATATTTTTTTTTTTGACATCACTCATCTTTCATTCCCACTCATCATCTCCCTGAGCACCTTGTCGAGCATGTCACATGCTTCATCCACTCTCGAGTATAATTGACCATTTATTACATTAATGACACTAGTTCCATGTATGCACAAAGTAATTAAGGTTATTAATTTCTTGTTAACTACAATTATTTTAACCATAATTTCATTTATATGATTGAGTCACATGGCCACCTTAGTATTAATTTTTACCACCTCCCTTCATATGCATACATATGTATAACTTTAGGTTGGGGGAGGGAAAGTACAACTGCATTTCATCTCCATGTCAGATGATTTAGTTTCTCTTGTGCCAACTTGTTACTTTCATGTCATGTATCAGTGAAATTTAAATTTTTTGAAGATATTTTTAGTATGTGTAAGGTCTTATCACTCTTATTTATCTCTTCCTTGTAATTCCTTTAGCCGTCATTTAAGATTGTATGATGTCTTTTACTTGAAATTTGTGAGTAGTGTTTTAAATTGTTGTGTCAAAGCTCAAGAGTGCAGAAAGGGTTCTGTTTAAAGGTTGTTCAAGAATTCTTCAGTTATATCAAGAGTGCTAATTCTACCATAGGAGGACTGTTAGTCTTTCATGAACTAGAAGACCATGGTGCATTGTTGCAGGATAATGTCTGTGAGCCATAATTTAGAAATTTTGGATGGCTCGATTATTTTCTCAAATTAAATGGGCTTAATGACAAAATTGTCTTGGAATTTTCTAGAACTTTCTCTAATGGTGAAGAAATAGTGAAAGTTTCTAGGGTTGTATCAACTATGGATATAATCATTGAGGTAATTGGGCTGCCTATAGATGGAGATCCATTCCTTGAACAAAAGGATGAGCTAGGAGTGCACAAGCAAAATTTACCCTAGTAGGGAATCCTCCATTGCATATAGACAAGAAGGGCACTAGGATTTTGTCTTTACCACCAAAATGGAGGGAGATAGTTGCATACATCATGAAATACCTGAATTGTAAAGGAAGATAATCATGTATGTGTGTGTATGTGAATTATGTACCTGCAAGCTGCAACACAACACTTCAATATGTCATTGCATCAATGGTTAGAAATATGAAAATCAATTGAAAAGCATAAAGAAATCATTGAAATCAACATATTGCTTCCTATCTAAGAAGAGTATGATTTAAGCTATAATCACCTTCAGAATATGCATTAATTTAGTGACACATTCAATCCTAGAATGGAAGATTAATTGACAAATGAAGCTAATTATCATGCAATTCATGCTAAAAAGTGATGCAAGGATTCAATTGAAGCACAAATGAAGATTATATAATTAGCTATGTGAGATTATGAAACAAAATGACAGCATAAGGATGTAATTAGAATTCTAAAGTTGTGGTCAACATAAGAGTGCTTTCAATATTCTAAAATTTGGGGTCAATTAAGCTCAAAATTTAATCCTTTAATGGAAGAATTTTAAAAATGAGTGGTTGAGATCAAATTGTGAGGAGAGGTGAGGATTGAATCTTTGGTGATCGATGTGAGTGATCCATGTGAGTGAACTCTCATTAGTTCATGGATTGACTTTCCATGTGCAAGTGATGAGTTATATTTAGAGAGTTTATTTAATTCCTTTTAATTAATTTCTTTAGCCAAGGATTTAATTGGGTTGATTTGATTTAAATAGGCCAAGGTAATTAATGTGTTTTAGTGATGAAATTGCTTTGATTTTAGGAAATTAAAATGATTTTAATTAATTATGCCAATAATTGAATAGTTGCATTGACATAATTAGGGGTATGATCATATTTAGGGAAAATATAGTCTCTAGTTAGAGTAGAAAAAATTAGGGTCGTTACATTTGCCCCTCTTTGAATTGATGTGTGAGCAGTGCATTGATTCAAAGAATATCTGATGTTGACTTCAAAAAGTTTGAGAATTTTGCCCTTGATTGAATGAAATATAGCTGATGAGATCAGTCTCAAACTTGATTGAACTAAGATTGGTATTATCGAATTTGAACTTGATTGAACAGAGGTTGACTAAACAGAGATCCAAAGATACCAATTCTGAACTTGATCAAACAAGAATTGACAATATTGACTCCAAACTTTATCAAACAAAGGTCAGTACGAAGCTGCTAAGAGCTGTGAGGTATCAATTCTGAACTTGATCAATCAAGAATTGACAATACTGACTCTAAACTTGATCGAACTAAGGTCATTACAAAGCAGTTGAGAGCTTGATAAAGATCTGAGAGATTGTAGGCATAGATATCTAAATTTTTTAAAGCGCTGAAGCCTTCTATCCATCAGTCCCAACTTGATCAAAGGAAACTGCCATGCCCCTAGTCTTTTGATGATGAAATCATTTTTTTTGTTTGAGTAAGAATTTGATTGATTTTAAGTGTGATCATGCCAATGTAGGAACAAAATTGAAGGAAATAGAGTAAAATCCCTCTTTATAATGATAGTGGAATGGAATAGGTCCATTGGATCAAGAAAGAATCAATTTAGAAGATGAGATGAAGCGAAAGTGTGTTCAGAGAAAACACAACTTTACCAAGTTGATTAACTTGAAAGTATTAATCCTGAGTGTGATAAAATGATGTATGACCAATCTTTTGATGTGTGATGTGCAATTTTTTGATAGAGAACCATGAAAAATTGATTGCGTAAAGCTTGCGAATCATTTTCTAAAAATATATAGTAGTTATTCATTTGTTGGAGACTATCACAAAAATTTTACCATGTTGTTGAAAACATTGTCCTTGTGTTTTATTTTGGTCTCGATAGATTTGAGAAGAACAAAATAGAGTATTGATAGTCCGTTCAGGGTTCTGAAACTTCAATTTAGCTTATAAAGGTTAATATAAGTCTCAAAAATCATGTCTTACCCATTCATTTTCACTTTCATCCTTGGTAAATTCTTCAGCTCTATAGAGAAGATGGTGGTCCCTTTTGAGAGACATCTGTTTGAGCTAGCACATTGTCATGAGCATCAGACCCATTATGCATAGCCAGCGAGTACATCGAGACCTACCTTTTTATGCTTTTTATTTCTTGTTTTGTCACTTTTTGCAGTAGTTATAGGAAATTTAGTTCTGAGTTTCATCTGGGGTTCCAGATCACATCTTGTAAATCCAGCGTCACATCTGATAAAATTTCAAATTTCTGGATCGCATCTCGTAAAAATAGGGTCACTTCCTGTAGGTCATTAGAGTGTCATTTTTAGTAATTTTTGTGCAACCTTTGAATTTTTTCGCGTCCTGTAAAAATAGGGTCACATCCAGAATCTCATGTCGCATCCTATAAAAATAGGTTTGCTTCCTGATTTCCCCATTGCATCCTATCAATTTGTGATTGCATACAGGATGCGAGCTCTCATCTGGGAAAAACAGAGTCATTTTTCAATAGAAAGTGTTATTTGCCCAATTTTGACTATTTTTCCTCTTTTTGAAGGCAAAAGACTTAGCTGTTAGATTTTTTGTGTAGTTGACTGAGCTAGAATATTGATGTAAGTCTATAATTTGTGCTTGAAAAATTGATTTCCCTATTATGTCATTTTGAGGACCTCCACCTGTATGAGTCCTAGCATTATTTCTCTCCTTGACTGATGTTGAGTTGTAGATTATCAGACGCCTTGACTTATCTTCTCTGATAGATTTACCTGACGTTAGGGTAAATCAAGGGTTGTTGACTACTCTTACTGAGAGATGACACTCAGAGAAAAATACCTTCCATCTCCCAACTGATGAGATGATATTGACCACTGAGGATATGTGGCATATCCTGCGCATTCCTATGATGGGATGTGAGGTTCGATTTGAGTCTCGCTCTACTGCTAAGATTGCAACTGCACAAAGATTCTTTATAGATCCCTCTATAGTATGTAGGTACTTGACATGGGATTATATGATTGATCACTATGAGTGGTTGCCCATTTTTCTTTCTGGTTTGATAGGAGGGATCCTGATGCCAGACCATGGACAACATGGGTTAATGTGCAGATGGGTCGGTATGTTGGAGAAGATGATTGACTCCACATGCAGATTTGGATGGGGTAGGTACATATTGGCTCATATATATAAAGAGCTACATGTGTTCACAGATCATGACTGTTATTATTTTGATTCTATAGATCTAGGTGTGGGAGCACATCCCAGTGACACGACCGATAGTAGATAGGCAAAAAGCACCAAAAGAGCTGTATGTATACATCTATTTAGGTTATATCTAGTAGCCCCATCCAGGTAAGCTGGAATATTGGTGGCTATTCCTTGATGATGTTATAGTTGTCAAGTGAAGACCATATCTAGATTGTGAGGAGTGGACCTGTGATAGGCGACATATGCCATATTTATTTCAGAGAAGGTACCTAATTGGATGGATGTGATATATTTTTTGGAGATTTATTGTCACACGCGTCCTTAGATAGTATGATTGGGTATAGGGAATGTCTCAGGATCTTACTACATATGGACACATTTGTGATGAGGAGGCACAATAGTGTGCATGCCTAGCGCATGAGACTTCATAGTTAGAGATCAGTCAGATGGTGGTAGTAGGATGGGACTATCACTTTGATGTCACTACTATTGGGTGTAGTTATTTATTTCTTGATCATCATCTTCAGTATTCATTTCCTTATTTTATAGCTCCTGATGAGATAACACCTCGCATTGAGGATGATTTAGACTGTGATCTTGTTGATGATGGAACTATGAGAGTTAGCGGAAAAGGAGACAAAGATGGTGGTGGGGAGATGGTAGGGGTGATGATGGGAGAAATGGAAGGTTTCCTCCTATGGACAGAGGTTAGAGACGTGGTCATGATGATAGGGATGATGATGGTGATGATACGGGTGGTGGTGGTGTAGAGGGAAAAAACACTCATCTCAAGTTCATGCTTCCACACATGGATCCATGTCCATTGCTTACGAGAAAAAAATAGTAGTAGAGATCTTCAAGGCAAAGATCTAGTGGGGGAGGTGGACCTCTAGGATAGGATCCTTTAAGAGATACTCACAGAGATACACTCAGGGATAGAGATCAACTATAATAATGTTAGAGAGAGAGAGAGAAGCTCAGGGCTCGCATTACTACATTAGAGACATTGCTGGAAGATATGGATAGATAGCCTGATGTTATGAGACTAGAGAGAGATATCTAGGCACGCACGACCACACATCTTGGTCAAAGAGTTTCATATTATGTTTCCTTATATTGTGTTACAGTTCCACAGGCATAGAGAGCACCCTATTACTCAATGATAACACAATAGTCAGAGGGAGCTATGCCTCCACCAACTCATCATCCACGAGAAGATACACCACCTTCTCCTCCTGATCAGGGAGAGGGTGGCAGCCAGATATGACTTTTGTGATTATTTCTGAGATTTTTGTATATTGATCCTTCTATGATTATCCTTTTTACTTCAGAAATTCAATACATTTATATATGTTTTATCATGATCTCACTGATACTGTTGTAGACATTTCTAAATTTTTGATCTGATAGTCACTCATATATATATATATATATATATATATATATATATAGCTTCTTTCAATTTTTATATGCTNTATATATGTTTTATCATGATCTCACTGATACTGTTGTAGACATTTCTAAATTTTTGATCTGATAGTCACTCATATATATATATATATATATATATATATATATATAGCTTCTTTCAATTTTGATATGCTCATTGGTTCTCTTTTTGATGTATATGATAGATTATTAGATTTATTCGCACTTGATTCACACTTGGTCTTGATTATGATTTATAATAAATTCATGTGGTGACATCATTTATGCTCTTTGATTATTACTGATATAGAGATGTGTGAGATGATTTTATATGAATAAGTAGATGTATGTTTTTGAGATTTTCTTTATGAAAATATATGTATGGATGCACATAGGATGTAAAAATCCAATACTTGAATGCTTTGGTTTTTGTATTTTCTCTTTTCCAATTATGAATGCAATGGATATTCAACGACATGAATATATCAGTAACATATATTAAGTAGTCAAAATTAGATTTTGAATGAACCAGGAAAGCATTTTGATCTCAAGTCCTTATGTTGTTTAAATGAATCATGCAATATTAAATGCAACTAATTGCATACTTCTAGGATTGTCACTGATCTTTTTTACATTTTAGCATTTTATCATCATAGGGCATTTGTGCAACACCAATCATCAGTTAGTACAACTATCACTAATACCAAGAAAGTATCATGAAAGTATGAATACTATTTTTATTGGATGCAATGTTGAAAATAAACCTAAGCATCAAGGCATAGAGGCCAGGATGATTTGTCATTTATCTCCTTTTTCTTTAAGAATCATCTTCTATTCATGTGTAATATAAGATATGTAACCCACAATGACCTTCGATATTCATAACCTTGGGTACATAATGTGTCGTACACCTTACTTAGAAATTGATTAGAAATAGACAAGGAAATTTGTTAAACCTCACTGTAGTTTACACATAAAAAGGGTAGAGATATATGCGGCTATCCATTCATGTTGGAAGCTCTTACCATAAAAATCCAAATTAGGTGAAATTTATACTATCATTGAAACAATCCCCATATGAAGAAAAAAAAGAAAATGTTATGCCCCCTGTCCTTGCAAATATTTTTCATTTAATAGAAGTCATGGAGTAACTTGGAAGACATAACAAGCAACAATTGATAATCAAACAAAGAAAATTCATAACTTTTTACATGCCCCTAGTTTAGAACATCATTGGAACATGAAAAAATTCATAATACAATCAAGATCAGTCTATATGTACTTATGTGGTGTTGAGGAACACCGTTGATTCCTTTTTCAATCATAGTAGAGAAATCATCAATTGTAACTTGGAATTAAGCAATGTATTTGTATGTCTAAGTAAGTGAGATAAACAATATCAGCAATTGCAATCCAATGTAGTGTTGAGAAACATTGTTTGATTAAAGTGTTGAGAAACACCAGTATGATGTCAGTTACATGTAGCTGGTGTTTAAGAAACACCCTTGTTTATGATAGTGGTGTTTTGATTTAAGTATCAAGAAATATTGTTTTTGTGGAAAACCTTCCTGGACAAGGAACTAGGAAGACCTAGCAACCAACACCCACTGACTGAACATGCTAGTAGAGATGCCCCCCAGTGCAAAATGACTATCGATAAGATGAAAATATAAAAAATTCCCAAGATAGGATAGGACATTCATGAGGAATTCAGATTCAACTGATAGCAAATATGTGATCATGAAGGATTAGTGTGAGTAGTGCATTGATAAATGGAGTATAGATTATAAGTGATGCCTATTTGCCAGGTTTTCACCACTTAGCCAATTTTTTATTTTTTCTACCAAGACACTTGTTTGCGTGGTTTTCTCCAAGGCACTTTTTCTATTTTTCTATTTTTTTTGTACTTTTTCTATTTGTTTTTCTTTTTTTTTGTTAGTATTGAGGCGCCTATTTGCCAGGTTTTCACCAAGAATACCTTTTTTCAGGACTTTTTCACTCTTTTTTAATTTTCTCTTTTCCACTATTTTTGGCTTTCTTCAGGATCATTTTTTTATTTTTTTTTGCTATTTTTTGAGAATCAATTTCATGGTACAAGCCCTTCAGTCAGATGTCAAGCATAGAACTGCTTCAAGTGTAGGGTATTAATAGGATCAGAAAGGACATCTCCCTCAGGTGTAGCTAATTGATAAACTCCTATCCCAAAAGTTGTGATAACAAAAGGCCTCAACCAGTTGGGTTAAAACTTTCCTTTTTGTTTTCTATTTGGCTGATTCTTAGGATTATCTCTTAGAATGATATCCCCCACTTGAAATTGTCATGGCTTTATTTTTTTTGTACCCTTTTGACATCTTTTTCTGGTATACCTTGAGGTGATCGACCACTTGTTGTCTATGCTCATCTAGCAGCTCTAGTGCATGAACCCTATCAATGTGGTATTGTTCATATATGACAAGACCTTGGAGAGATATTCACAAAGAAGAAATTTTGACTTCAATTGGTAGCACTGCTTCTACGCCATAGACTAGAGAAAATGGTGTGCCTCATGCAGGTGTTCAGATACTTGTTCTATAGGCCCATAGTGCTAGATTCAATTACAAGTTCCAGTCTCTGCCAAACTTACTCACAGTTTGATGTAGGATTTTCAAAATGTTCTTGTTTGAAGCCTCATCTTGTCCATTAACTTGAGGATAATAGATTGAAGAACAATGTAGAGTGATGTAAAACTGTGTACAAAGGTCCTTGATATCTTGGTTCTTGAATTGCCTCCCATTGTCTGTTACAATAGATGAGGGTATCTTGTACCTACAAATGATGTAGTTTGAGATGAACATAGTAACTTTTTCCCAGTGGCTTTGATTAGTGGCACTGCTTCGACCCACCTTGTGAAATACTTAGTGGCCATGATGATGTATTTATGTCCACTTAAAGAATTAGGATAAATCTATCCAACAAGATCAAGGGCACATTGCTTGAATGGCCAATGTGTTATAAATGGTATGACTTATCTAGCTGGACAATGGATGAGGCTTCCATATTTTTGACATTTGTGACATGTTTTAGCAAATTACATGACATATTTTTCCATTGTAGGCTAATAGTATCCAACTCTTAAAATTTTCTTAGCCAATGAAAAGTCATTTGAGTGCGATCCACATACACCTTCATGGACCTCCTTTAATGCATGGTCAAACTCTTCTTGTTCTAAAAACCTAAGTAGCGTTCCATCAAGACCTTGTCTATATAAGTTAGTAGTAATGAGGACATAATGCGATGTTGTCCTAATTAAGGCCCATTTTTCATTCTTGGATAGGCTATTAGGTGAGGTTTGATCTATAAGATAGGTAGTTATTTTGGCATATCTAGATTGGTCTTGGGCGTTTAAGGCACAAATAAATTTAGATTTAGGTGTGTCAAATGCGGGAAGGATAATACTTCCACCAAGAAGTCATAGCGGAATTGATGTTCTTCTAGTTGTAACATGGATGCTAGTGTTTCCATAGCATCTTTACCTTTGTTTTTATTTCTTGGAATTTGTTGGAAGGTGATTAAAACAAAGTACCTTTTCAACTCTTCTACCATCTTCTTATAAGGCATCATCTTCTCATATTTTTTTTATATTTTCCATTACTTGGTTGATAATGAGTGGAGAGTCACAATATACATGTAACTCGATGATTTTCCATTCCATAGCCAGCTTGAGCCCATTTACCAATGCTTCATATTCTGAGATTTTGTTGGTGCATAGAAACATTGTTTTATATGGCTTAGGTATCTTGTATCCTTGAAGAGTGATAAACAGTACCCCTGCTCCAGATCCTTGTGTGAAAGAAGCATCAAAATACATCTTCCAAGGATATTCTGTTAAGTGCATGATTGTCTCATCTGAAAACTCTATAATCAAAGGTGTTGTATCTTGCAATGGTGAATCAGATAGTTGATCGGATAGCACTTGTCCTTTAATATCCCTTCTTTCTACATACTCGATATAAAATTTACTGAGTATTAAGACCCATTTTTCTAGTCTTCCTGTCAATGTTGTTTTACTCAAGAGGTATTTGAGAGCGTGAATCTTTGTGATAAGTTTGACTGTATGCGAAAGCATGTAGTGTCTCAACTTTTGGGATGCAAAACTACTACCAAGAAATCCTTTTCAATGATGCTATAGTTGACCTCATAAGACACCAAGGTCTTGCTGATATAATAAATCACCCTTTCCTTTTGTTTTCATCCTCTTGGGATAGTAATACTCCAAGTGATGTAGTCGTAGCTAAAATATAGAGTAGCAATGGTTTCCCATAAATAGGTGCCATGAGAATAAGAGGGTTAGCCAGATAATCCTTTAATTATTTGAAATTATTTTCACAATGTTCATCCTATTTGAAAGTGACTCCTTTATGTAACAATATTGTGAAAGGTTTCTCTCTATTTGCTAGTTGAGACATGAATCTTATGATTGATTGAAGTCTTCCTTGGAGCATCCTCATTTGAATGATGTTACAAGGAGGTGACATTTCCATTATCGATTTTACCTTTTCTGGGTCCACCTCAATTCATTTAGCTGACACAATAAACCCTAAGAGCTTCTCTGATTGGATTCCAAATGCACATTTCTTTGGATTCAGCCTTAGTTGAAATTGTTCCATTCGATCTAGTATCTTCCTCAAGTATTCAATGTGAGTCATTCTTATCTTTTATTTTGCTAATGTATTGTCCATATAGTCCTCCATGTTCTTGTATATCATGTCATGCAAGATCATCATCATAGCTTGCTGATATGTAGCTCTAGCATATTTAGCCCAAATGGCATGACATTCTAGAAAAATGTTCCCCATGCACATGTAAGCTTTGCCTTTTCCTAGTATTCAGGAGAAATATTTATTGGTTATAACCTGAGAATCCATCCATGAGTGAAAATATCACATATCTTGTTGTGAGGTCTATAATCATATCAATATACATTAGTGGAAAGTTATATTTAGGATAATTTTTATTTAAGTCTCTAAAGTTTGTGCAAATTCTGATAGACTTATCTGTTTTAGAAACTGGTACTACATTAGAAATCCATCCTGCATAAGCGATGACCCTTATGAATCTACCTTTTAAGATTTTTTCCAGCTCTGCTTTGACCAATAATGCCACATGTGGGTGCATCTTTCTTAGTTTATGTTTGACAGGTTTAATTCCAGGAGCTATAGATAAGTGATGCATTATTAACTTAGGATCTAGTCCGGGCATATCAGTATAAGACCATACAAATTTGATCTTTTTCTCTTTGAGGAAATAAGTAAACTGTCTTTTCTTCTTCTGATAATGATTGTTCCAAGTGAACAAATTGAGGAGCTTCTACCGTGCCCAAATTAACTGGTTGTGTTGGATCTATCAGTACTGAAGATCTTCCTTGAAATTTCTTAGGGAGGATATCAATAATCTTATATTTTGGCACCTCTGAGATGTTTTCACCATCAGATATGTCTTTTATTTTTACTATTTTAGAATCTGAAACTTCCACAATGCGGTTTCACCATCAGTTCTTTGTTTATTTTTATTTTTCAATTTGTAAATAAGAAACTTGATATCCTCCTCTGTCAGATTCATGCTCCTTGCATTGGTGGAAGATGGATAGGGTTCACAAGCATTTAGATAACAGGCCAACATTTAGTCATTGGAAAATTTCATGATAGGAGTAGGGTCCGAGTCAGTCCAATCAATAAGTTCGAGGTTTACCAAGGATAATGATTAAGAGGCTTTTAAGGATAGCATCATGAAAGTGTCAAAACTATAAAATAACAAGACATATTTTGTTAAGTTTTCTTCTATAGTGTTTAGATCATGAAGAACCAAATCATCATTATTCAGGTCGTTGTTAGTGTTATGCAGACCTAACTCTAGTGACTCATTAGTTGAGCTTTCTCCTTCTTCTCTTATCATATTGGAACTCATATCTTATATCCTTTTTGATTCTTCTATTCCTAGTAACACGCCAATATCTTCATTAATTATCATAGGCATCACCATCTCATCTAATTTTGTGACAACATTGGTATTATGGGTAGTTGGTGTAAAGACAAATCTTTCTCTCCAACCCTACCTTCTCCTAGGGTCTTCTCTAGGCCACTTCTCTACCCTATTAGGGTCCTTCACAAACCCTAACTCACAAAGATTCTATTCTCAATCCTTCACCTATTCGATTTGTCTACACCATTAAGAAAATCAACTCCAACACCACATACCCCATGGATATCTTCTTGCATCCTCCACACCAAATGTTCACACATGACCCAAACTGATCACCAATGGAGAGGAAGGTTCATTCCTAGGGAATTGGATCCATGACAATGCCTAACCCCATAAATTTGCAATGAAATCCTTATCAATTTCAAGAACTTGCTTGAATTTGCACAAAACATGGCTACAAAGAATCAGGCCTAATTACACACATTTTGGCACATAACTCAAAAAATTTCTCAATAAGGTGGAAAAAAATTACATTTCCTGACACCCTTTTTGGAAACCTCTAAGATTTATTTGGTCTCACTTCCCCAATCTATCTTTATAGCGGGTTGCTAGATTTAAGCCTAAAATCAAGGGTTTCATAGAATACTGAGAACATCCACAAGGGTTAGTTCTTTCACCTCGAAGAACCCTTCAATAGAAATTCTTCTTGGACATGGGTCATCCATACACACATATCCTCCTCTCCACATGATCATATTGAAGAAACCAATGCATTCAACCCCTCTAATTTCTTCTAAAATCAACTGTGATCCCTAACCATGCTCCTCTGGCTCGCCTAAGGCATCACTAAAAAAATGACTAGATTTCTTTCCAGGGCCCAATCTTCTTCCATTTGTCCACACATGGATTCTAGTCACTGATCCCAAAGGGCTGTACAATTTTTATGGTGGGAGAATGAGCTAGTACTCCATTATTTATAAATTGCCTCATTCAGGCCAATAATGGTATAAAACACAAAATATTTACAAGAAGTGTTTAAAAATAAACAAAAAGACTATCTAAAACCACAAAAAATTCAAAGAACAACTACCCTACATCATGCATGAGCTACAGTGCCAAATCTAATCAATTAAAGTATCACTGTAATGCAAAAACAACAAGATTACACATATAGTCACATATATTTTCTTGAATTAAAAAATGTAGACCGTACAGTAGGCATCCAACTTTACTACAAGGTCAAAATTCCCCTTATATAGGGTGGTGAAATATTTATCAATCCCTTAGGGCATCTTTTAAATGAGTTTTCCAATTATTTCAAATGATGTCGAAGCAACATTGCAAAGTTGCAAAGTTACAAAATACAAGTTTTGTGACTTTTCCCCATTTCTCGCAAACTATACAAATAAGTTTCAATTCTTCACCAAACTTTACCAAATACCTATTTTAGGGTTGAAAAATAATCCCAACCCATCCGAGACCCTACTAACCTCATGATTACATCATCAGCCCACATGTGCCAATTAGAAGGCTTGACAACTTATTAGCCCTAATTGCACTTTCAAAAAGGTCCTAAGACTCAAACTCAACACACCCTATCTCACCTATGCTATGGTCAACATGACCTTAAGCTTGATTCAAAATTATTATAACCAAAAATTCCCTAAGGAAGACACACACACAAATAAACTAACTAGGTTTCCAAAATAACCTATGGGTGCTCCTACACCATACTCCCCCTCACAAGAGAAATTCATGTCACTCCTATGGCTAAGGTGTCATCAGGAATTCTAAAATCTTGAATTCTTCAGCTGCAACCCATGCTACCTCTGACTTTGGCTTATGCTTCCACTTTATGAGGTGTTCCATGTACACCTTGTGTCTAGTTGTCTTCTTGACTCTTGAATCCAAGACCTTGTCTTCTTCTGTCTACATCTTTGGAGGTAAAACAATAGGCCCTACATCTTTTCCAACCTCCTCTCTGTTCACATCTATCTTAGTTCAGGGTCCTTTAAAATTTATCAAGTCTATCGCATTGAAAACAAGTGAGATGCTCAAATCAGTAGGTAGATCCAAATTGTAGGCATTAACCCCATGCTTGGATAAGATTTTCCAGGGTCTCATTCTCTTCATCTGTAGCTTGGTAGGAACTCCCTTCTTCAACCTATATTTATTCAAATGTGCCATGACATAATCCCCTATCTCAAATTGAACATCCTTTCTCTTCTCAACCACTTTAGGCTTCAATTTATGAGTAGACTCCAGTATAGTCCTCTTCAGCTGCTCTTGAATCTCCTTCATGGTTTGAGTGAAGTCTTTATCATGACCACTCCTATATGCCATGGATCCAAGGTCTCTAAGCTCATAGACACCCCTTGGGTGCATCCCATAAACAACTTCAAATGGGCTCCTACATGTTGTCTTATTAACACTATCATTATATGCATATTCTCCTTGGGGAAGGACCACATCCCATGTCTGTCAATATTCCTTAGTCAGGCACCTTAACAAGTTACCAAGCACTCTATTAACCACCTTAGTTTGGCCATTAGTCTGAGGGTGGTAAGCTAAACCAAATGATAGGTTAGTACCCAATCTGTTCCATAGTTTTTTCCAGAAATGGCTCATGAACTTGGCATCCCTATCTAATACAATGCTTAGGGGTAGTCCATGGATTCTTACAATCTCCTTAAAAAATAAATGTGCAATATTAATAGCATCATGATTAGTTCTACAAGGGATAAAATGACCAATTTTGCTAAACCTGTCTAGCACAACATAGATACTATCATGATCATGTTTTGTCTTAGGTATCCCTATAATCAAATCCATGCTAACACACTCCCATGATCTATTATGGATTGGAAAAGGTTTATACAAACCTTCATTGCTAGCTCCTCCTTTTTCTTTCATGCACACTACACATTGGTCAACATATTTTGTCACATCTGTTACCAACTTTGGCCAATGGTAAAACCTTTATACTAACTCCATGGTTTTGTTCAAACCAAAATTGCCACTCTAGCTACCATTATGTTTCTCTTCAATGATATTCTCTCTCATTGAACCCTTAGGAACACACAAATGGTTTCCCCTAAACAATAACCCACTTTGCAAAGTAAAATCAGAGAACTTACTATGAAAGTGATTCTAAAAATTAGAACATACCTTGTAGGCTTCACCAAAGTCTTAATCATCCCTATAGAGGTCCTTGAAACTCTCTATACCAATGCTTTTCAACTAAAATTCTTGAATGGTCAACATCCTCCTACTTAGTGCATCTGCAACCCTTTTCAACTGTCCTTTCTTGTTCTTTATTGTGAATGTGAATGCATGAATATATTCCATCCACTTTAGGTGTCTATTACTGAGCTTTTCTTGTGTATTTATATAGCTAAGGGCCTATTTTTTAGTAAACACTAAAAATTCTTTTGGTAGCAAGTAATATCTCCACTTCCTAAGAGATTGAACAAAGGCATACAACTCCAAGTCATAATAAAAATATTTCTTCTTGGATTCTTTTAACTTCTCACTGAATAAGGATATTAGCCCACCTTCTTGACTTAACACACCCCCTACTACCATCCCACTTGCATCACACTCCAAAGTAAACAGTTTATCAAAACTAGGGAGTCTAAGGATAGGTTGTGTTGCTACTTGTTCTTTTGACTTGTCAAATGCTTTTCCTACTTCAGAGGTCCATCTAAACTTAGTATTTAGACCGTCCTTGATGGTTTCTATCATTGGTGCACAAATACCACTGAAATCTCTAACAAAATTTCTATAAAATTGAGCTAACCCATGAATGCTCCTTACTTTTGTCCCTGTTGTTGGTGTAGGCCAATTTAGAATTGCTTCCACCTTTCTTGGGTCCATTTTCAATGACCCTTGGGATACTACAAACCCCAAAGACACAAGCTCTTTTTTGAAGAACTCACACTTATGTAGCTTTATGGATAACTTCTCCTCTTTCAACCTTTTGAGTACCATCTCCACATGCTTCACATGTTCCTCTACTATTTTACAGAAGGTGAGTATATCATCTACATACACTACCACAAATATCCCTATGAAATCCTTAACACTTCATTCATGAGCCTCTTGAAAGTTGTCTTCCAATCATCCCCATCTTTGATTCTAATCTGGTGGTGTGCGTGTGTATTTGGGAACCTGTTGAGAACAACACAAACACTCAATAAGTCATTCTATTAGTCCAAAAGGGTTAGAAAAGCATGTAAAACCCACTAAAACTGACCTATTGCCTTCTAACTAGAAAGAGTGTAATTCATAAC
>MU223917.1:392432-421661 GCA_018584345.1 Thuja plicata | reverse complement strand
GTTCTCCCAAAGGTGTGAATGTTCTTTGGGGTTTTGAGTTCCATGTTCGTCCCTTGTCATTATCATTGTTGGCTTTGGGAATGGGAGGTGTTATTTTAGCCTCCTTGCTTGCTTGCATACCATTGGTTAGATTGAATGCTTCCATTTTGGAGTTAATGTTGGAAGCATCAACCACTCCGTCATTGACAACATTTTTATTTTCTTTCCACCATTTAGGCTTAGAATTGGAGCTATTGTCTTTGCTTTCATTTTGTAGGGTAATCTCCCCCTTTTTGACCATGACTTCTTCGATACGGAGAGCATTCTTAATCATCCTATCGAAGCTAGGAGAATCTTGCATTTGTAGAGCATAGCTCAATTCAGTTATGAGATTATTAACAAAGATCTCCATCTTTTCTATTTTAGGGATGACTCTTGAATATCGTGCAAAGATCTTCCTCCATCTTTGTAGGAAGTGTGTAAAGGATTCTCCTATTTTCTGCTTGGTGTTACATAGATCCATCATGGTAACGTCATGTTGAATGTTGTACGAGTAATGCTAAATGAACCATTGCATTAACTCCTTGAATGTTTTGACTTTAGGATTCAATTTTGAAAACCACTCCATGGCATTTCCCCCTAGACTTCCTGGAAATAGTCGCATGAGGTAAGTGTGTTCATGCATGTACTCAATGCTAAGAGAACAAAATTCTCTCACATGGTCATGTGGATTGATTTCCCCTGTGTACTTGTCATATTTTTTTCTTTCCACATTAGGAGGAAACGGGACCATAGTGATACTTTTGTCAAAAGAAAATGGACAAATGGCGTCCAAAGAGTATTTTTTTTTTGGTTTATCTTTCTCTTGTTTGAGGTTTGTGAGCTCGGTTTGCATTTGATTGAGCTTTTTAGTAAGGATGGATATGGGGTTTGGTACATCCTTTTCTTTGAGATCATTCACATTGTAATCCTGGGGTAATTTGACACCCGTGGATGCTAAATGGAGGAAGTATTTTTCCTTGTCATCTCCAATTATTCATTCCAATAGCTTGTGGACTCTTTTTCTTTGTTTAAGCTTCTCATATTCATCTTCAAGGATCTCTTCATCACTATCTGACCCAAATAGATTACGTTCAAACCTAGGTCTTTCTTCCTCTTTCGTACCTACGGATTGTGCTTGTTTGCCATCATTGTAACCCTCAAAGGCCTTACTCCAATCGTTAGTGTTGCTACCCATTTGAGGTGAATCAAGATCAAACAGGGAATTACAAGAAGTTTCTCCTTGGAAGTGTGATGTTTTAGAAGGTACTTCTGATCCTTCAGTTATGTACTTGTTGCATCTTGTGTTAACCATGAATTTTGTTTCTCAACTTCGTCAACATTTCCCAATAGTACTAGCATGGATTCCAGATCATTCAAGTGGGTGTGTCTAGGTAGAAGTCACTATTTGTTTGTTGGTGGATGTAAATGATTCCAGCATCAAAGGGTTAGAATTCCTTGATAGTGAGCTAGGAACCAAGTTGTTGATAGAGAATGGGTAGACCACATGTATTGAACCGATCATGAAAGACTGACTGAGCATGCAAGGTAGACATTTTGAAAGTGTTTTGAAAATAAAAGTAGGGAGACTAGAAGAGACAACAAGGACTAGCTAAAGAGAAAAAAGGGTACCTAAAACAACTTAGACTTCCTAGGAAAAGCTACTAGAAATGCCCACTATCCTGAATGCGAGCTCCCAGATATGATCCTCTAATAGAACCAGATGCGATCCTAAATCCTGGATGTGATCCTAAAAATTGGATGTGACTATATGTTTGACCAAATATGATCCAATGCACCAGATATGATCCTAAATACCAGATATGACTCAGGAAAAATGGGATGCAATTTTATGATGGTTTTGTCAGTTTTGGTCCATTTTGAAAAATTTGTTTTTGAGGAACGTGAAGTTGTTTATTTCCAAATTGCATCAAAAGGTATTGTAGAGCGTGAGAAACACTTGTACTCCAGGGTATGAAATTTATTGATTGTTGTGAGGAGCTTATCTTTTTAGTGATCTTTCTGACACGTCAGACAATTTTGCATTGTTAAAGGGATGAATCAAACACACATCTTTTCCTATTCTCTAGGTGGAGGATGAAAATATTTTCTCGTTGACTTAGGTACACACTCAAATGCTAATCAGAATATAGCCATCACCAAGCACATAATGGCTCCAGTCATGATGCTGTATTAGCTGAATCCAAACGCAAGTGAGGGCATGATATGACAAGTGTCTTGGGGCAATTAATTTTTGCCTTGCACAAATATTATCACCCTTTCAGGGATAAATCAGGAATTTGATCTTTCAGTTGAATGTGTTGTAGATCATTGGGCAATCCGTTCAAAACTGTCCCCCATAGAATTGTACAAGGCAAAATTGAGGCATATATCCCTATGAGTACCTGGATATATATAGTCTCGCAAGAAATATTCAAGCAGCTCCGCTCTATATATACCCCGATATGTTCAAGGAATGATGTCAAAATTCCAAGAACAAAACCAGTTCCATCTTTCGAGGCTTTGGCCTACAAGGAAGCAACTATTTATAGTGAGTTGGAAGGGTCGGCGTAAGACTTGTCCTCACTTGGGTCATTCTCGGGAGATTTTTTCCTCAACCGATAGGCCCTCTACTATTAAAAAGATCGGTAACCAAGATTGGCGAGCTTAGGAGTTCTAGATTTCTGATTCTTCAAAAGAAGAAGAGCATACTCTCCTAGTCCATGCCGTTTTCTCCTCAAGCACTATAAACAATGTTCTTTCCCCCAAGCTATGTTGATCTTGTTTTAATGATTCCTATTTTAAAGAAAACAAAAATCTTTAAAAAGGAAAAATTGTCTTGTTCAATTACCACAATGATTTAATGCTTTGTTTTGTTCAATTACTGATTTCCAAAAGTAATTATATGATTGAACTTGTTCAATTAACCCACATGATTTAGTGCTTTGTATTGTTTAATTACTTTTCCAAATTGAATTAAACGATGTATTTGTTGTTCATGTACTCCCAATTTCATCACAAATGATAAGACAATGTCCGACTTTTTGATTTTTCCCAAGGGGAAAAGAGCATAATATCTGATTGTCTTAGCAAGTTTGAGAAATGGTTTTTAAGTTTGGGAAAAAAAAAAAACAGAAGTCAAGATGGGAGGGGTTTTGTAACCTATAAAAAAAAAACCACATTAGTACCCTTTTAACTTTGACTCCATGAAAACCGCCAAAAAGCACCTGCAAACACTTGTTAAGCTGCAAAATATAGAAAGCACAACTTGTCAAACTTTGTTAGGATTAGAGAAATCAAATGGACAAGCTTTAAAACCATATACGATCCTAAATTTTCACTAGATGCGATGTAGTATCTGGGATACGATCCTATTCTTTGGATACGAGCCAAAACTAGATACGATCTAGGAAATCCTAGATGCAACCCAGAATTTACACGATGCGAGGGCATATTCGGGATGCGAGTCTGCAAGATTAAATGTGATTCTGTGTCTGATTCCTAAGCCTGCAAATTGCCAGAAAAGTGTTAGAAAATGAGGCTAAATTGAAATTCGAGCCCCACGGTGGGTGCCATAAATGTGAGTGTGTATTCGGGAACCTATTGAGAATAACACAAACACTTAATAAGTCATTCTATTAGTCCAAAAGGGTTAGAAAAGCATGTAAAACCCACTAAAACTGACCTATTGCCTTCTAACTAGAAAGAGTGTAATTCATAACATACTAGCCCTCAGAATATGCTATAAATCAGTGACCAATACTATTTTAGCATGAAGGATTTAATTCAAATTTAAGCTAAAAAGATGAAAAAACATGTAATCTAGCTTTAAAAGATGAAACTAAAATAATGAACTAGCATGAGATAATAAGTGAAATGCAAATCTAGGATTAATCCAACAGCATAACAATGTGATTTTGATCTATATGTGAAGGCTTATTTGCTCTCAAAATAGGCTTCTATTTATAGAAGAATGGGAGAGAGAGAGGGGGGACAAGGTTCATTTATGAATTAGGAGACTCATAAATGAAGATGTAAGAGCCATTAATGCCCAAGGAATTAATAAGGCATGGGAGAGACATAGGCTTAAGACATCTTCATTAATAAGTCATTAATGAAAGCCTTAAAGAGGCAAGGGAGGATGTAAGAGAGTGGCTTGAGAAAATAGACTTTAAGAAAGTCTAGCTTGAGAAAGTGGACTTTCTCAAGTGGGTTGAGTTGTTAAGTATTCCTTAATGGAATGTGACAACATTAGGAGGTGGGTTAGAGAAGAATTTAGGATTAGGATTATATTAGCATGGGTGAACGGGTTGAGAAGGGTTAGAACCCAGGGTAGAAGTGGTTGAGATGGGTTAGGTTGGGGTTTAGGGGAATATTAATAAATGAAATAAACTTATTTAATTCATTTAGAAATATACGAATTAATTATTTAAACAATGAAATTTCTTTTTAATAATTAGGGGACTATAGCCATTTTAATAAAATTAAATAGGCTAGGGGAATGGGTTATTTGCAAGTGGGTATTTGATTTAGGGATTTATTTAATTCCTTTATAATTAAATACTATAGCCATATTTGATTTTGATTTGATTTGATTGGTCGAAATTGATTTGAATTACATGGCTATAATACTTAATATAAATCAGTGATAAAAATCACCTAGGACATTAAATTGATTTAAAGTATTATGCCAAGCAGTAACAGGGTCATTTGGACATAATCGAGGGTATGATCACACTTAGGGTAAATAGGATCCATAGTTGCAACAGACCAAATTTAGGTGATTATAGGTGGTACTAACTTTTGAGGTCTAATTTAGTGAAGTAGTTTTCCCCTCCAAGGCAGTCTATCAAATCCTCAATCCTAGGAATAGGAAATATGTATCTAATTGTATTCCTATTAATATCTCTAGAGTTAGTTCAAAGTCTCCACTTACCACCTTTATTGGATGCTAAGACCATAGGTACGACACATGGACTGATACTTTTCTTAATTAGTCCTTGGTCTAATAGCTCTTACACTTTTTTAGCCACTTCTAGGTTCTGATATGGATTAAGCTTATAAGCTGCCTTATTTGGCAAGGATGCACCAGGTACAAAGTCAATTTTATGACTTATCACTCTTCTGAGAGGTAAAGTTGTAGGAGTACCATCACTTACTATATCTTTATACTTTTCAAGTAACTCTCTTATTTCTAATGGAAAAGGTTCTAGTTTAGGCTTCTCTTCCTCCTTAGGCTTGAGAAAAATGGCATACCCTTAACTTCCTTCATCTTTAATGGTATTGATGAACTCCTTTCTACTACTCAACAAAATACTAGGGGTCTTGGACTGTGGCTCATCTTCCTCCAACAAGGACTGAATTTTGAAATTTATGCTATCTTTCTTGTAAGATATGGAATTATCCTTCCCATAACACACTACACCCCTTTCATATTTCCAAGGCCTAACCAATAGTAGATGGCATGCATCCATGGGCAACACATCACAAAGAAATTTATCCTTATATCCTGAAATAGAAAACTCCACCCAAGTCTTCTTATTCACCAACACACTCTACCCTTTGTTCAACCATGTCACTTTGTATGGATTGAAATGAGGTAACTTTGTCAATTTGAGCTTTTTTACAGCTTCCTCTAATATGATATTTTTTGTGGAGCCTGAATGCATAATAAATTTGCAAACTTTTCCAATAATTTTACATCTAACTCTAAAAAAATCTCTCCTATTCTTGGGTTCATCCTTGACTGGTTGCCTAATCAGAACTCTTCTAAACATGAGATTCTCACCCATCTATGACTCAATGTGATCAACCTTAGGTGTCTTGACACTTGTTGTGTCTTCATGAGCATATGCAATCCTTTTACCATTGCTTGGTGAAGTAGGCTTATTAGGGCATCTATAGGTTGGGTGATTGATTTTGCCACATGTATAACATTTCATACTTGCAAAGTATGAGTTTCTTCTACCTAAAATTATTCCTCTACTAGAGCCTCCTTGAGTACCTCTACCTCTGGTATAACCCCCTCTTGGATTAGTTTCACTACCATGCTTTGTCAACTTGGACTCTCACTAGTTTCTTTGTTCATTACCTCTGCCTTAATAACCACCTCTATGACCCCCTTGGTCTCTTCCTCTACCTTTACCTATGACATTAGAGTCCCCTTTCTTATTGTTCCTTTCTTCCACCTTAAGAGATAATTGGTGGCACTTCTGAATAGTGGTTGGAGTCTATAAACTTATCTCTTCTTGAATGTTCCATTTTAGACCACCCAAGTATCTTGCTACCTTGATAGGTTCCTCTTCTTGAATCTTTGATCTGAGACATAATTTTGAAACTCCTCTGTATAAGAGCCTGCATCCAAGTCTTTTTTCTTTAGACCTTGTCTCTTTTTATGAAGTTGTATTTCATAGTCTTCTGATAGATATTTTTCTTTCACTTTAGTGACCATGGATTTCCAGGTAGCTATAGGTTTTTTACCCTTTCTAACTCTTCCATCTTGCAGGTACTTCCACCATGTCAATGTTGATCCTCTTAGCCTTGAATCTGCAACCTTTAGTTATTGTGCCTCAGTAACACCTTCACACTCAAAATGGTTTTCCATTCTATCACTGTCTCAATATCCATTTTCCCACTAAAAAGTGTTACACCTTCTAGTGTCTTTCCACCTAGTGCCTTGATGGATTTAAAGAATGGTTCTTCATTCAATGGAGGATCTGGTTCAGGGATGATATATTCATCATCAATTTTCTTCTTACCTTTGTCACTACTTTCACCTTCTTTCCCTTTGTCCTTGGATCTATAAACAACTTCTTGTAGTTTTATTCTCATTTCATCTAGGGCTTCTTCAAGGATTCTATTTCTCTCCTTTTTCTCACCCATCTCTTTAGGTAACTCTGCATTAGACACCATACTGATCTCCCCTACTGATTCAGTAGTATATAGAGACATACACCAAATCACAAATCTTTAACTTGGCTCTGATACCAATTTGGTGTAAAGAAAAATCTTTCTCTCCAACCCTACCTTCTCCTAGGGTCTTCTCTAGACCACGTATCTAGCCTATTAGGTTCCCTCACAAACCCTAACTCACAAGGATTCTATTTTCAATCCTTCACATATTCAATTTGTCTACACCATTAAGAAAATCAACTCAAACACCAACATACCTAATGTATGTCTTCTTGCATCCTCCACACCAAATTTTCACACATGACCCAAACTAATCGCCAATGGAGAGGAAGATTCATTCCTAGGGCATTGGATCCATGACAATTCATAACCCCACAAATTTTCAATGAAATCCTTATCAATTTCAAGACCTTGCTTGAATTTGTACAAAATAGGGCTACAAGGAATTAGGCCCAATTACACACCTTTTGGCACATAACTCCAAAAATTTCTCAATAAGGTGGAAAAAAAATTACATTTCTTGACACACTTTTTGGAAACCTATAATATTTATCTTGTTTCACTTCCCCAATATGTCTGTATAGTGGGTTGCTAGATTCAATCCTAAAATCAAGGGTTTCATAGAATACTGAGAGCATCCACAAGGGTTAGTTTTTTCACCTCAAAGAATCCTTCACCATAACTTCTCCTTGGACATGGGGCATCCACACACACATATCATCCTCTCCACTTTCTCATATTGAAGAAACCAATGCATTCAATCCCTCTAGTCTCTTTTGCAATCCACTGTGATCCCTAAGTATGCTCTCTAGCTCGCCTAGGGCATCACTGCAAAAATCAATATCTTTCTTTCGAGGGCCCAAGATTCTACCATATGTACACACATGGATTCTAGTCACTTATCCCAAAGGGCCATACAATTTTTACAGCGGGAGAATGAACTAGCACTCCATTATTTACAAACTTCCTGGTTTAGGCCAATGACAATATAGAGCACAAAATATTTACAAGAAGTGTTTAAAAATTAAAAAAGACTATCTTATGCCACAAAAAATTCAAATAAAAACTACCTACATCATGCATGAGTTATACTGACAAATATAATCCATTAAAGTATCACTATAATGCAAAAAAAACAAGATTACACACACAATCATATATATTTTCTTGAATTGAAAAATTTAGATTGTACAGTAAGCATCCAAATTTTCTACAAGGTAAAATTTCCCCTTATATAGGGTGGTGAAGTATTTATCAAACCCTTAGGGCATCTTTTGAATGAGTTGTCCAATTCTTGCAAATTTTGTCAGAGCAACATTGCAAAGTTGCAAAGTGCAACTTTTGCAACTTTTCCTCAATTCTTGAAAACTATACAAATAAGTTTAAATTCTTCACCAAACTTTACCAAAGAATTATTTTAGGGTTTAAATATAATTCCAACCCATCCTAGACCATAATAATCTCATGATCACAATATCACCCCACATGTACCAATTAGAAGGCTTTACAACTTATTAGCCCTAATTGCACTTTCAAAAAGGTCCTAAGACTCAAACTGAATACACCCTATCTCACCTATGCTATGGTCAACATGACCTTAAAATTGAATGAAGCTTATTGCAACCAAAAATTCCATAAGGCACACACACACAACTAAACTAACTAGTTTTCCAAAACAACTTATGGGTGCTCCTGCACCAGTAGTGTTAGAACTTTCCCCTCCTTCTGGTAAAGGTGCAAATTTGTGAATTACATCGACCTCAATGTCCATGGTAGAATCAGACATCTGATCCCACTCATAATCATGTGAGTCTGAAATTTTTTTCTTAGACTAGTTTAAAAACTCATCAATAGTTATTTGGTGTACCCTATTAGCCATTTGTGGATCAAAGTGTGGTAGATCTAGGACATGTGAACTGTCACTAATTGCCCCCAGTTAGGATGTGCATCTTTTTTTTGTTCTACAGGAGAGGATTCTTCAAGACTGTTTGAGCTACTTTCTTCTTCTTCTCTATTTATTTCTTCATGAGCTTCTACTCTTTTTTGAACTTTCAAAGAGTCTTCTTCTTTCTCCTCTACTTCTTGGACATTGGTTTGTGAAAACAAAGGAATGTGATGCTCTAGTTGTTCTCCAAAACTAGGTACATACCATTCTCCTTGATATTCTGGGTTCTCAGTACCAATGTGCAGTAATATTTCATATGTCCAAGGTACAAGTTTTGTCTCTTCCTCTTCTTCATCACTTCCTTTATCAAAGATTGGACCATCTCTTGAGGTGGGGTATTCTAAATTGTTATTGAAACCCAACCTTGTTTTGTCTTTACTGTCCTTGAATTTCATATGGTTAGAATCAATGAGTCCCTTTCCTTTATCTCCTAAAGGTCCCTTCCCTTTGTATCCCATTTTTTTAAGAAGGTCATAACTCTTTCCATATTTTTTAGGAGATATCTCAACATGTTTTACTTCATTTTCTCTCTTTTCCTCCTTATAAAGCCAAGCCAAGAATTCTTTATCTTCTTTTTCTTCCTCTTGAGAAGTAGAGGCTCTAACCATACTAGTGTGTTCATGAATGTCTTTTGCCTTTTGATGAAGTAGGTGTGAAAGAGGGAATTGGTTTCCCATATGATCTTTGAGACACATGAATGTTAGCCAATGATGGTGTCGTGTCTAGTTTGTATTCCCCCACGATAGTTTCTTCAAGTTTTAGCATCTTTCCAAAGCTTCCCATCACCATGTCTTTAGAGGTTTCATTTGAGAACTCTTTTGGAATTTCCTTATTGTGAGGAACCATACTATCTTCCTTAACATTGTTGCAAGTGTAGCTTGAATCTGCAGGAATTGTTACTTCCACCCCATTGTGTGGGAATTTGATACATTGGTAGTAAGTAGATGGACTTTCCTACATTTCATGTATCCAAGGTCTCCCTAGTAATATTTTATAAGCCAATGGTATATCAAGAACTTGATAAATCATATTTCATTTAATTGGTCCTATTCTTATTGGTAAAACAATTAGCCCTTTGGATGATCTTTCCTCTTCATCATAAGCCTTGATGGTTATCTTACTTCTTGAATCCATTCTTTGTTCTGAAAAACCAATTTTTTTGACCAGATCGTGAGTACATATATTCAACCCCACACCTCCATCTATCAATACACATTTTACATGGTGTTTATGGATCAGAACTTCAATGTGAAGGGGTCGATTATGGGGATGAGTTATAGATTTGTCATCTTCTTCTAAAAAAGAGAGATAATGTGGAGTTAATATGCGATTGATCATTTCCTAGAACTTGTCCACATCTATGTCTTTTGGAACATTTTCCAAATGTTGGGCTTGTTCAAGAGCTTCCCTATGCACTGAAGAGATCTTTAAAAACTCAAATATAGAGATTTGAGCCCAGGTTCTTTGCAATTGGTCTACCAAGTTATAGTTAGCAGATGGTATGAGAACCATTTTTCTTGACATTGCTGGTTTAAGAATTATGACAACAGGTGGTTTAGATGGTTTTGCCTCTTTGGATGAGGAATTAACCCCTTTAATCATGACTTGTACTTGGCTTTGTGTTACCACATTTGAATGTGCTGATTTTTCCTTGACAACTTTGATAGTGATCACATTGACTGATTCATTCTTTATGTCCAACATATTGATCACACTATCATTATGGGAATAGGTGTAATTGAATTCATTTCCTTTTCCTTTAGAGGCTTCTCCTTTTTCATGGATGGAAATTGGTTTATTATATATCCTCTAATCTTCATTTGATGTAGGTCCTTCCACTTTGATCTTTCCTCCACCAATGAGATCTTGTATAACGTGTTTGAGTTTAGCACAGTCATTAGTCTCATGTCCTTTATTCTAATGGAAGTCACAATAGGCATTATCATTCCACCACCTTGGTTTTACTTCTCGTTCCCATGGTTTTGACTTTGATACAGTGATGATTTTTTTTATCCAAGGGAGTCTTCAAAACCATCTCAAGAGGTTCTCCCAATGGATTAAATATTTTTTACGGTCTAGATGTCCATGGCTTATTCCTGTTGGTATCAGTGTTTTCTCTTAGTATTTTTGTTTTTACCTTAGCTTCTTTTCTTTCTTGTAGGTTGTTTGTGAGATTAAATACAATTGGTTTAGCGTTTGCATTCGAGGCTTCAACAACTCCATCACTAAAAACATTCTTTTTCTTGTTCCACCATTTAGGTTTGTTGTTATAGTTGTTAGAGGATTTATTGTCGCTTTGGAGTGTGATCTCTCCTTTCTTGACCATAACTTCTTCAACATGAATAATGTTCTTTATCATTCTATCAAAACTATGAGAATATTGCATTTGTAGAGTGTAGCCCATTTCAGGTACTAAGTTGTTTACAAAGATTTCTATATTTTCAAATTTGGGTATTGGTCTTGAGTACCTTGCAAATATTTTCCTCCATCATTGTAAAAAGTGTGTGAAGGATTCACTTGTTCATTATTTTGTGTTGCAAAGATCCATCATGGTAATATTGTGTTGTATTTTTTTGGAGTAATGTTGGACAAATATTTGAATTAACTCCTCAAATGTTTGCACACTTGGTGTTAGTTTAGAGAACTATTCCATAGCATTTCCACCTAGACTTCCTATAATTAGTCTCATAAAGTATGTCAGTTCATGCATGTATTCTATGCTTAGGGCATAATATCCTCTTACATGGTCATGTGGATCAGTTTCTCCCATGTATTTTTCATATTTGGGTCATGCCATGTTAGGTGGGAATGGAACCATGTTTATGCTCTTGTCAAAAAGAAATAGACATATGTGCTCCAAGGAGTATTTTTTTGTTGGTTTATTCTTCTCTTTCTTGAGTGCTAAAAGTTCTATTTGCATTTGATATAGTTTTTTTGAGAGTATGGAGATAGGTGCTTGACTTCTTTTTCTTTCAATATTTCAACATCATAGTCTTCAGGAAGTTTAACTCCAGGAGAAGCTAAGTGAAAGAAGTATTTTTCTTTGTCTTCCCCAATGAATTTTTCCAAGGTATTTTGAAACTTATTACTTTGTTTGAGTTTATTGTATTCCTCTTTTGATATGTCCTCATCACTTTCTGAATCAAACAAAGGATGGTCATGATTTCTCTCTTCTTGACTTTCTCTTTTGTCATGTTCTTGGCTATATTCTTCAAAGGCAGCACTCCATTCATGATTAGGTGCATCCATTTCAAGCGAGTCTTGATCAAAGAGGGGGTTTGTTCTAGATGTCTCTCCTTGTAGAAATTTAAGCAGTCTTGGAGGTATTTCTAAATCGTCAGCAAGGTAATGTTTACTTCTTGTGTTAACCATGAAAGAAAGGTCTTAATTTTGTCAAAAGTGTTCCAATTGTGTCAAAAAAAATTTCTGAATTGTCCAAATATGTTTGTCCAAGTTGTGGTGAGTAAGTTTAATTTTTTGAAGTGATTTATTCCAACATCAGAGGGCTAGAATACCCTGATAGTGAGATGGGAACCAAGGAGATTTGTTGAGTGAAGAAACAATACGATTTGGGATCAACTGTGACAACCCTAGATGACATGCGAGTCAGACTTCCAATTAGATTGAGAAACAACAACAAGCAGACAAATAAGAACAAAAAAAATAGACTAAAGAGCCAAAAGGGTATCCAAAACTACACATTTTCCGAGTCTGACATGTGTGTAAGTGCCCTTTGTCCTAGATGCGACTGACCAGATGCGAGCCTAGATATACAAGATGCGAGCTTTTTCTTCCTCGATGTAATCTTGTTTCCCATATGCGAGCTAGGATTTACCAAAAGCGAACTTGTTGCCCACATGCGATCTTATTTCCTAAATGCAAGCAACGATTTACCAAATGTGACTCTCTGATGTTTTTTCATAAATTTTTCCACTTTTTCTTGAAGAACGTGAAAATTTGTCTCGCTCCATGGTATGTATGATGAATTCCAGAGTATTTTTGAGTAGCATAGATGTCTTTGATTGTCAAAATATAGATTTTTTGGGGGTGTTTATCTTGTTATTTAAATTTTGACACATCAAACAAGTTGTTAAGTGACCAAACACACCTATTCCCTAAAATCTATGGCATAGCATGCAAATATTTTCTTGTAGACTCAGGTACAGACTCAAATGTTAATCAGAATACAACCATCACCAAGCATGCAATGACTCTAGTCATGATGCCATATTATCTGACTCCAAACGCAAGTGAGGGCATGAAATAATGAGTATCTTGGGGAAATTACTATTTGCCTTGCACAAAGATTATCACCTTTCAGAGATGAACAATGTGGTTTTAACTACAAAGTGTTTTATTTTGGGCATCCATTCACAACTGTCTACTATATAATTTCACAAGGCAAAATTAATATTATAACCCTATGAGTACCTAATTGTGTGTGGTCTCGCAAACAAGATTCAAGCGGCTCCACTCTACACACATCTAAGCATGTCCATAGAATGATAGTCAAAATTCCAAGGACAAATCTGATTACATCTTCTGAGACTTTTGCCTCAAGGAATCATTTTTATTATAGTGAGATGGAAGGGTTGGAGTTCACCTGTCCTCACTTGGGTCGTTCCTGGGAGATTTTTTCCTCAACCAACATGCCCTGTAAAGTTAAAAGAAATAAAGAGGATTGGCAGCTTAGGAATCTATATTTCTGATTCTTTACAAGGAAGAAGAGAATACTCTCCTATCCATGCCTCTTTCTCCTATCAAACACATCATGCAAGTTTTTTCCCTCAAATTGTCAAACTCAAAACCTAGTCCCCTATATCAAGTTTTTAATTTTCCAACTTGGGGAAAGAGCATAATCCTCTACTTGGACTAAGAATCAAATTCAAATCCAAAAATTTAGGTTCCTATTAAAGAAATTAACCAAAACAATTTTGAGAAATTTAAAGTTTATTCCCCCAATTTCTATTCAAAACTTAACTTGACGTTTGAGGTTTTGATTTTGCATGAAGGAAAAGAGCATACTTTTCTAATCAAGTTACGAATTGTAAAGAAATTGTGTTAAGTTCCTATTGCAGAATAAGTTTGGTTGAAACGCATAAGGCAACCTACAAAACCACTTGTTAGTAGTTTCATTCCATATTATTGGCCAAATAATTCTTCAACATTGTCATGCAATAACTCATTAGGCTATTCAAATAATAAGATCCATCCAAAACATGCAAAGTCAGCTGATTAGTTATCATATTTATCAAACATTTTTGTAGACTAACCAAATATGACAATGAACCTTACTGAATGCAAATTTATTTCCCAAATGTGATACAAGAATGACTAAATGCGAGGAAAGGCCCTAAAGGTGAGCCTTTACACTAAATGTGATATGGGATTAACAAGATGCGATCCTTTACTAGAAATGACTTAGGATTAACAGGATGTGATGCACGATATCCAAGATGCAAGTTTCTTTCTAGGATATGATCCCTTCCTCCTAAATGTGATCCTTTGCTTCCAAATGGGTGTCTACACCCAAAAAAAAAGAACAAAAGATGATCAATTGGCTCAAAATGGTGAGAAATCCAGGGCTCTGCCCAACAATGGGTACCAGAAATGTGTATGAATTATGTACCTGCAAGTTGCAACACAAAACTTCAATATGTCATTTCATAAATGGTTAGAAATATGAAAATCAATTAAAAAGCATAAGGAAACCATTGAAATCAACATATTTGGAGCTTTTGTCAAAATATGGTATCAGAGCAAATTCTATCTATTTGTATCAGTTGAAAATCTGTTCCAATATTACTTTAATGAAAAGCAACATGTGTTCAAAAATTTCCATCTATTATTTCTTATTATGAGTTTGGATATCTTGTATAGCTCTCAGTAAATCTCTTCTTATAGCATCCATAAACTATCGCAAAGACGTTGTAACACCTAGTTAGTAAGTCCCATGTTGAGTCGTATGAAGGCGAGTTAGGGAAGATTTTAGGCAGTAAAGTGTCAGGTTCGAGCAAGAATTCAAGCACTGGTTCAAGCACAAGCAATGGCAAACAAAGGAAAAGGAATGGAAGATCCAAAAATGCAAGATCATATTGCTACACGAAATGAAGAGGCAAGTTTAACAAATTACTTTGCCCAGAATGAACAAGATTTTACTTTAAGAGAAACTGATGCAAATGTTTTAGATGACGCTAATATAGGATATATATTTGCTGATGACAACTTTATTGTTCCTAATATTAAACCTTCTGAGATATATAAGATATTCCTAAGGGTTTAAGGGATGTATTTTCTTATAAGAGTGTTAGTAGATGTAAAGTTGCTGAACTCCAGCATACTATTACTAATGGAACTGAGAAAGGTCTTAAACTATTCACTGTAAAAGAAATAGGTGAATTACAGAGACAAGCCAAAGCCAGTCCTAAAAACTTTCAATATATGCATTTTTCATATGTAAGGATTGGTGTATTAGGTCACTACCGCAAAGGTTTGCCCATCATTATAATGATGCTATTAAAGGATGCCAAAATTACAAAAACCTCTCATGCCCTTCTTGGAGGTGTTTGTGACACAATGTCAAATGGACCTATTTTTATAGACTGCACCTTAGATTATTCTGTCATTCTAAAAGATTCAAACCTAGACAATGTCCTGACCTATGAGTTCAAGACCAAGAATGCATACTTCAAGGAATTATCTATAGATCATACCCTAACTTTTCTGGTCCACTATTAACTATTCAAAAAATCATTACCTTTGATGTTGAACCCAAGAAAATCCATGAGTCCTGAAGAAGCCTTGTACACTATTTGGAAATCCACTAGTCCAACCACAAAGTTACAAGCCCCATTTGTTATAAAACATAAAGATATCAAGATGCCAACTGAATGGGCACTTGAGTTATGGAGCAAAGATGCTCAGCCTGAGAAGCCTACTCAGTTACAAGGGATTAATATCCAAGAAACTGATAAATTTGCAATACTTAACTTTGCAAATCCAAAACTTTCCCGCTCTCAGTCTACCAGACATACTACTCATGAACCTGTGATATAATCTTGACCTTCAGTATCTATCAAACCTGCTCCAGGAATGGAGTCTTTATTTAATTTTTCGTATATGCAATCTACACTTCCTAAACCATCATCTCAGTTTGGTAGTGATACCTCTTCCTATTCACATGTACATTTCTCTGAACTAGAAGATGGTAAATTGAAATGTGATAATTGTAGTTTTTTCTTTTCCACTGGAAAATCTTGAATGATGTCTGGCCGTTTTGTTACTTTCCCTGAGCCAAATAACCAGAATGAAGAAGCAATAGAAGTTACTACTCCTGTAGGAAAATCTGTTACAATAGGATTCATTCCTTCATTCTATGATTTTCTACAAATTGATCTGACTGGTAAATACCAAATTGACTTTTGGTCTTAGCATGTCTCTCCCATTGGAGAATCTCAGGTCTCTTCCCAGAGTAAGTTGCTTAACTGGAATAATCTTTGTACCCATAACCATATGATTCTTACCAAAGATATTAAACACCAGCAACTGCTACAGACCATAGCCCAAGATAAGCAATATGATAGCACCCAAACCAATGCACATAAAATCCTTGCTTTTAACCAACAGCTAGAAGCCCGTGTTACCAAGGAATGGCAGGATGATGTCCTTAGCTTTATTTTTCAACTTTGTACTTACTTCCATGAGTTTAAGCAACATGTCAAAGCATGGTGGGCACAACAATTAGCCTTCCAACAATCCCATGAACAACATGTCAAAGTTCTGTGTTCTGAAGTCAATACAATTGTCCAAACTGTCAAACGCATTGATGTAATCTCATAGTCTACCAGTCAACAGTCTCTTCATGTTGAGACTACTATTTTAAAAGAATCCACTGATATCAAATCACATGTGGATGAAATAGTAGACAAGCTACAGAACTTGTCTATCCAACTAGCTTGACCTGTCAAAACAATGAATTTCCCAGATAAATTAGCAAGATATCTTCAAGCCCAATATAGAGGAAAAGGGCTAAGCACAGACCTACCTGAACTAGAAATTGAAAGGGTTTGGGACACTACTACTGGTACAATTAGAATAGCTACCCCAGAAGAAAAAATGAAAGGGAAAGTTCAAACGACCAGAGGTCCTAACAGTGGATGAAATGACCCATTCAGAAACCTTCAGAATTTCAAAGCTGATACACCACCATTAGTTAATTTTGACACTTTGATACAACTGAAAATATCAGGAATATAGATGCTATTAGAGCATGGTTGATTAGCTATATGGCTACAAATATTGGTGTAGATGAACAAGAAGTCATCAAACAATCACTCAATTATTTTACTGGCACAGCCAAAAGAGTTTGGGACCATCTTGATAATGTCTACATAAATGATTTAATTACTAATGGCATTGATCAAGCATGTGCACAACTAATTAGAATTTTTGTAGGAAGAAATGATGCTCTTGAAATAAATGCCTATATAAGATTCATTAATAACAAATGTTGTGACTTATCTAAGTTTGATGAATACTGTGCTAAACAATTTTAGAGCTTTTATCAGTCTGGAAAAGGATAGAATGAGGAGTTCATGTACTCCACATTTATCAAAATCTTTGAAGGCTTAGAAGAATACTACCATAAGAGGGTACTATAAAATCTAGTAGATGAAAACCTTACTATCTAGGAACTTACTTTCCCATAGTTAATCCAATTCCTAAAAGGGATCAATGAACAAGTCTGTCATGAAGTAAACAAAAGAAAGGAATTGAAGAAGGTTAAACCCTTAATTTCTCTTACTGTATGTAAAATAATGACACCACTCTATGGGTGTGGTAAAAATTTCCACAAACACAAGAAAAGAGATAAAGGATGTATTGAATTTTCTAATAGAAAAGGAAATTTTTCTTTTTGAAAAAGATACAACCAACGAAAAGGATATTTTCGCAAGAAAAGCAAATATGTTGATTTCAAAGGAAAAGAAAATATAATGAGTTCACAGGAAATAGAAATCTGTTAAAAAGAAATCAAAGAACTCATGGATCAAGGATTCATCTCTTCTTGCTTGTCATCGTTCTCCTCTCATGCAATGTATGTCCCTAAGTTTGATGACAAAGGACAAGAATTATCAGAAAAAAGGTTAGTTGTTAACTAAAAACCTTTAAATAGTTGTTTAATTGATAATCAATACCCTTTACCTAGTAAAGACCATATCTAGAATTCTATTCAAGGAAGTCATGTCTACTCAAAGTTTGATTTAACTAAAAGCTTTTTCCTTTGAAATCAACATATTTTCTTTTCCTGCAAAAATATCCTTTTCGCTGGTTGTATCTTTTTCTAAAAGAAAACTTTCCTTTTCTATTAGAACATTCAGTACATCCTTTATCTCTTTTCTTGTGTTTGTGGAAAGTTTTACCACACCCATAGAGTGGTGTCATTATTTTACATACAGTAGGAGAAATTAAGGTTTTAACCTTCTTCAATTCCTTTCTTTTGTTTACTTCATGACAGACTTGTTCATTGATCTCTTTTAGGAATTGGATTAACTGTGGGAAAGTAAGTTCCTGGATAGTAAGGTTTTCATCTACTGGATTTTCTAGTACCCTCTTATGGTAGTATTCTCCTAAGCCTTCAAAGCTTTTGATAAATGTGGAGTACATGAACTCCTAATTCTGTTCTTTTCCAGATTGATAAAAGTTCTGAAATTGTTTAGCACAATATTCATCAAACTTAGATAAGTCACAACATTTGTTATTAATGAATCTTCTGTAGGTATTTATTTCAAGAGCATCAGTTCTTCCTACAAACATTCTCATTAGTTGTGCACATACTTAATCAATGTCATTAGTAATTAAATCATTTCTGTAGACATTATCAAGATGGCCCAAACTCTTTTGGTTGTGCTAGTAAAAGAATTGAGAGCTTGTTTGATGACTTCTTGTTCATCTACACCAGTATTTGTAGCCATATAGTTAATCACCCATGCTCTAATAGCATATATATTCCTGAGATTTTTAGTTGTATGAAAGGTGTCAAAATTAAGTAATGGTGGTGTATTAGCTTTGAAATTCTGAAGGTTTCTGAATGGGTCATTTCCTCCACTGTTAGGACCTCTGGTCATTTGAATTTTCCCTTTCATTTTTTCTTCTGGGGTAGCTATTCTAATTGTACCAGTAGCAATGTCCCAGACCCTTTCAATTTCTGGTTCAGGTAGATCTGTGGTTAGCCCTTTTCCTTTATATTGGGCTTAAAGATATCTTGCTAAGTTATCTGGGAAATTCATTGTTTTGACAGGTCGAGCTGGATGGATAGACAAGTTTTGTAGCTTGTCTGCTATTTCATCCACATGTGATTTGATATCAGTGGATTCTTTTAAAATAGTAGTCTCAACATGAAGAGACTATTGACTAGTAGACTGAGAGATTACATCAATGCGTTTGACAGTTTGGACAACTTTATTGACTTCAGAATGTAGAACTTTGACATGCTATTGATGGGATTGTTGGAAGGCTAATTGTTGTGCCAACTATGCTTCGGCATGTTGCTTAAACTCATAGAAGTTAGTATGAAGTTGATGGATAAACCTAAGGACATCATCCTTCCATTCCTTGGTAACACAAGCTTCTAGCTGTTGGATAAAAGAAAGGATTTTATGTGCATTAGTTTGGGTGCTAGCATATTGCTTATCTTGGGCTATGGTCTGTAGCAGTTGCTCGTGTTTAATATCTTTGGTAAGCAACATATGTTTATGGGTACAAATATTATTCCAGTTAAGAAAATTACTCTAGGAAGAGACCTGAGATTATCCAATGGGAGAGACATGCTGAGCCCAAAAGTCAATTTGGTATTTACTAGTTGGATCAATTTGTAGAAAATCAAAGAATGAAGGAATGACTCATAGTGTAACAGATTTTCCTACAGGAGTAGTAACTTCTATTGCTTCTTCATTCTAGTTATCTGGCTCAGGGAAAGTAACAAAATGGCCAGACATCATTCGAGCTTTTCCAGTGGAAAAGACAAAACTACAATTATCACATTTCAATTTACCATCTTCTAGTTCAGAGAAATGTACATGTGAAAAAGAAGAGGTATCACTACCAAACTAAGATGATGGTTTGGGAAGTGTAGATTGCGTATATGAAAAAGTAAATAAAGACTCCATTCCTGGAGCAGGCTTGATAGATATTGAAGGTCAAGATTGTATCACAGGTTCACGAGTAGTATGTCTGGTAGACTAAGAGCGGGAAAGTTTTGGATTTGCAAAGTTAAGTATTGAAAATTTATCAATTTATTGGATATTAATCTGTTGTAACCGAGCAGGCTTCTCAAGCTAAGCATCTTTTCTCCATAACTCAAGTGCCCATTTAGTTGACATCTTGACATGTTTATGTTTTATAACATATGATTTGTTGAATAGTCGATAGTGGACCAAAAAAGTTAGGGTATGATCTATAGATAATTCCTTGAAGTATGCATTCTTGTTCTTGAACTCATAGGTCAGGACATCATCTAGGTTTGAATCTTTTAGACTGACAAAATAATCTAAGGTGCGGTCTATAAAAATAGGGCCATTTGACATTGTGTCACAAGCACCTCCAAGAAGGGCATGATAGGTTTTTGTAATTCTGGCATCCTTTAATAGCATCATTATAATGATGGGAAAACCTTTACGGTAGTGACCTAATACACCAATCCTTACATATGACAAATGCATATATTGAAAGTTTTTAGGAGTGGCTTTGGCTTGTCTTTGTAATTCACCTATTTCTTTTATAGTGAATAGTTTTAGACCTTTCTCAGTTCCATTAGTAACAGTATGTTGGAGTTCAGCAACTTTACATCTACTAGTTCACTCTTATAAGAAAATACATCCCTTAAACCCTTAGGAATATCTTTATATATCTCAGAAGGTTTAATCTTAGGAACAATAAAGTTCTGATCAGAAAATCTATATCCTATATCAGGGTCATCTAAAACATTTGCATCAGTTTCTCTTAAAGTAAAATCTTGTTCATTCTAGGCAAATAAATTTGTGAAACTTGCCTCTTCATTTCATGCAGCAGTATGATCTCACATTTCTGGATCTGCCATTCATTTTCCTTTGTCTATCATTGCTTGTGCTCGAACGAGTGCTCGAATTCTCACTCGAACCTAACACTTTACTGCCTGAAATCTTCCCTAACACGCCTTCACATGGCTCAACATGGGACTTACTAACCAGGTCTTCCAACGTCTTTGTGATAGTTTAGGGATGCTATAAGAAGAGCTTTATTGAGAGCTATACAAGATATCTAGACTCATAATAAGAAATAACAGATGGAAATTTGTGAACACATGTTGCTTTTCATTGAAGTAATATTGGAATAGATTTTCAACTAATACAAATAGATAGAATTTTCTCTGATATCATATTTTGACAAAAGTATGATTTAAGCTATTCCCTCAGATTATGCATTAAATCAGTGACACATTCAGTTCTAAAATGGAATATTTATTGAGAAATGAAGCTAATTATCATGTAATTCATCCTAAAAAGTGATGCAATGATTCAATTGAAGCATAAATGAAGATCATCTAATTATCTATGTGAGATTATCAAACACAATGACAACATAAGGATGCAATTACAATTCTAAAGTTCTGGGCAGCATAAGAGTGCTTTTAATATTCTAAAATTTGGGGCCAATTAAGCTCAAAATTAAATCCTTTTATGGAATAATTTGAGAAATGAGTGGTTGAGATAAACGTTTGAGGAGAGGAGAGGATTGAATCTTTAGTGATCCATGTGAGTGAACTCTCATTGGTTCATGGATTGAATTTCCATGTGCAAGTGATGATTTGTATTTAGAGAGTTTATTTAATTCTTTTTAATTAATTACTTTCGCCAAGGATTTAATTGGGTTGATTTGATTTAACTAGGACAAGGTAATTAATGTGAGTTAGTGATGAAATCATTTGATTTTAGGAAATTAAAATGATTTTAAAGAATTATGACAATTATCAAATAATTGGATTGACGTAATTAGGGGTATGATCACATTTATGAAAAATAGGGTCTGTAGTTTGAGTAGACCAAATTAGGGTGGTTACAGTATGCACTGTATTCACTTAAAATTGATGAGTCACATGAGGCACCACATGAGGATGAATGTGTCAGATGTTTTGTCTCACCTTCTTTCTATTAATGCCAAAGAGACCTAGGGAAGTAGGTTGCACTATGTTTTACATCATTGTTTGATTAAATTTCTAGTTGAGAAGTCCTTCAGAGATGTCTCCCATATGTCTTGGGATGAATTTATGAATGTTAGGAGGTTTAGTGTATACAATGTTGGACCTAGAGGTCAACCATTAACCTGTAGGGTTATAATAAATGCAAAGACATCCTAATCCATGAAATTCCCTCCAACTGAGCCACCTACAGCTAAACCTCCTACATTTGACCCTACTAAAACTTTACCAAGGCCTTCATATTTATAGATAGAAAGTTTGCCCATATCAATCCCCATTACAAATCCATAGTCTATAGTTAGAACTCTATCTATTGATAAAAGAGAAAAAGAGAAAGCTAAATAAGTAGAGATTTGAAAAAGGAAAAACTAGGGTACAACTAGCTAAGCCTGTTACACCTACCTCTAAGAGAAGAAAAATTAAGGAGGAAAGTCCTCCTATAACCACTATAAGGCAGAGAAAAACTAGAATTTGTAGGTTTGTAGAGGAAATTCCTCAATGAAGAAGTCATAGATTAAGAGGGAAACCAAGAAAGGAAACTCAAATAGTAGGACCTAGTACCTGTATTTATATTGACTCATCATCCTCTATGACTCCTCCTTCTCAAGATATAGAAAAAAATCTAGTAGATCTCTTGTAGAGAGCTCACCACCCTCACCACCATTTGAAAACCAAGAAGAAAAACCATAAGAAGGCCATCATTTAGATCAGGAACAGGGTGGACCTAGGTAACCAAGGGGAAAATTTGATGAGAAACTACCTTCACCATCAGAAGGATAAGGATCTATTAGGACTTTTTGGTTTAGTTTTTGTAACACAACAAGTATTAGAAACTCCCATCAAGGAAGGTGAGGTTAAAGAAAAGGAAATAGAGGAAGGTGAGGTTAAAGAATAAGGTGTGTGCACCAAGTTGTGGACCAAAAAGGGGGGTATAAGTGGACACATTTTTCTAAAATCTGGTAAACCTAAACTTGGAATAGGAGTTTGAGGGTCATGCACTCAAAATAAGAAGATGTGTAAAAAATAAAAATTGTAGTACTCTGAATCTAGTTTCTAGAACCCTAATTTTTTTAAAAACCCAATAAGATTAAGAGGGTCAAACCTTGCGCGTACAAAAACATATTCCTAATTTTTTTGGAAAAACATAACATAACTATTTTTGTGTGCGGTACAAAAGGTATAGTTATATTCAATATTTTTAAAATCCCTTTAGTAGGAGTGAGATCTAGAAGTTGTGTATTTTTTTGTAATTTTTTTTTCTGTGATTCTTTGAATTGATCGCATCCTGAAAATTTGGTACCTATTCGTGTGCTGGCCATAACATGCATCAAAATAATTGAAAATGAAATTTTTTTTTTAAAAAGTGTATAGAATCAAGTGTAGAACAATAATATGTAATTTATTTGTAATTTGATTAAATATTTCAAAATTTATTAAAAAAATGGTAGAGATATGTCTGTGAGTACAATCAAGACACTGGTAAAGAAAATTAAAGTTTACTATGCTAATGTTGTCCAAAAATAGAAAAATGTATATGGTTAGAAAGCTAAGAAGATGTATGATATTATGGTGAAAATTATAAAGCTACCCAGTTGAAAAATTGTAAACTTGATGAAGATAAAGTTGAGAAATCATCTTACAAGATATAAAAACATCTAAAAGAACAAAAATGGAGGGAAAATGAGCCTCCAAGCCTTTGGGTCATTTTTTAAGCTTCTTCCCTATCCATAACCTGATCAAGTTTCTAAATTTTAAATAACCCGATTAGGTTCTTAAAAGAAAAAAGTACTTCAAAACCCGATCGGGTTCTGTAAAGAAAAAGGTACTTCAAAACCTGATCGGGTTCTGAAAAGAAAAAAAGTACTTCAAAACCTGATCGGGTTTTGAAGAAGTAAAAACTATTCATTTTATTCTCCATAGCCTTAGAGAGAGAGAGAGAGATTGCACTTGAAATGTTGAACCATCAGAAGCATACAGCGTGACATCTTGATTAGCCAATGTTGCGCTTGAGATTTTCTCAAGTAACCCAATCTCCTCTTCTGCACTCTCACTTTGTTTCTCTTCCTCTACATGCAAGATTTCAATCTCTTTTTGCATTCTTTGAATTGTTCCCACTTGGTTCTCGCTCTCTACACGCAATGATGAAATTTTTTGTCTTAGGGCTTGGATAATTTGACCAAGTTGATTTTCCCCATCTTGTCGCAATAATGTCATCTCTTCTTGTAGATTTTTAGTAATTCCAAATTGTTTTTCACCCTCTTCCGTAAGTATTTTGTTTTCTTCCTTCACCCTGTGAAGTTCGTATAAAAGACATGTATGGTAATCTTCACTGTATTTAGGAGGCACAAATTGGTAACAATTCGAGCAATAGGAATCAGAAAATGCACACCCTTCTTCACCAAACTGTATAGATGGGCAACCTAAAATGCATCTGGAAGTAGAGTTTCTCCCTTCGCTTCAGGCCATTGCAAATTAGAAAAAGTTTTTTGCTCTTCCCTCCAGCAAAATAGCTTATTTCAATGGTCGCCCATGAATTTTTTAAATGGCTAAATTTTTTCCTTTGCTTCTTTCAATGGCCATCCATGATTTTTTTGGCAATCTTCCAACCTTTTGTACATAGTTATTACAATTTAATACCCTCCTAGTACATAGGTGTTTCAAGAGAGTGAAATTGTACTCTCTCTCTCTCTCTCTCTCTCTCTCTCTCTCTCTCTCTCAATCCTCCTTTGTTCTTAGTTTTCCAAAACCCGATCGGGTTCTGAGTAACTAGGAGCATGGATTTGTTATGTTCTCGTTACCTGATCGGGTTCTGAGTAATTAGGAACACACATCATTTATGTTCTCATAACCCGACCGGGTTCTGTAGAATTAGGAGCTTTGTTTTCTTTGAAATGATTGAAAATTGTGTTTTTTATTTGTTTTTTTAATGTTATTTTATCATTGTAAGTTGTCATTTAAAGAAAATGGTTAATTTGTTCTTATTTTTTGTATTTGATGTTCACATGTTATTCTATGTTCAAGATATTATTCGTAGGGTCCATTCAATATGAACAATGGAAAGAACAAAAGAGGAACAATAAAACAACAAGAGACAGAAAAGGAATGACAAAGGGAGTGCATGAGGAGAATACGACAAGGTACATCATCAAATGCAAGCAATGTAAGTGATGAAAATGTTAATGTGAAAAATGCGCCATTTAAATTCTATGTCATTAATGAACAAAATGCACATAATGAAAATGAAAATCATCAACATACACCAATTGAATTGATGGGGATAAATGCACCCAATTCATCTAATGAAAATGTAGAACATGCAACTGTGTTAACACCTCTTATAATAACTCATAGAAAACCAAAGTTTCTAATTGACATTGATGAAAATATTTTGAGGCCAATGCATGATAAAATGTGGAAAATAAATTGTAGAAGAATTGTTAAAAAGATTTGGAATAACTGTTTTGAAAAATTAAATCAAAGTGGAAGATGTCAAGTAGTTGTTGAAATGATTAAGAATCTGAAATTTAGAGAGACAATGACAATTGTGGGGTTGAGAACATCTAAAAATAGTAGTGAGAGAACCATTGTGAGGAATATATTCAATGCATACCAAGCCATTGGTTCAAAATCATGTAGTAAAGATGCTAATGTTACTCGACGTGTCCTCACATCAACTATAATGGGAAAGGAAATGAAAAAATTTCATATAGTAAGAAAAAAAAGTAAGTCATTAAGGATAGGTAGATCAACATTACGAAGAGCCCTACAAAGGCGAGACAAAATTGAGGATCCAAACACTAATTCTCTTTGGTAACTCTCGGGTAGACTCCCAGGCAAGGTCAAGGTTGTCGTTGATGCATTAAGATCATTAAATAAAAAGTTTTGACATGACAACACAAGGGTTTCACCCAACCAAAGAGACGTTGTTAGGAGGAGAATTGCATCTACAAACTGTATGCCACTTCCAAAACACTTTTTGGATATGACACAAACACAATTTTATGAAAGATTCCTCCAAAGGTTTCCTAAAATTAAAATTAGTCAAAGATTTTTTGAAATGACAAAACCCTTTTACATCAAGATTAATAATGTGCGCACTACATGTTGTTGTAGGATACATATTGAATTTTCCATGGATTATGATATATAGTGTCATGTTTGTTGTACTTTGCACACTAACACTATTTTGTAGGAATGTGGTCTTCAAGCACCTCCTACGTCATCAAGAGATTTTATCTCAAGTGTATTATGCAATCAAGATGATGGTTGCATTTATTATAAGATGATGTGTATGAATGGATCTTGTAGTGCATGTGGTGGTATGAGAAATTTTCAAATATGTCACCATCTAGAGAGCACAAATGAAATTGGAAATACACTAGTTTCTTTTGGAAAATACAAGACAATAACTTATGGTCTAAAAGGTGGAAAAGAACTTAATAGGTGTGAGTTAGTGAAAAATGATATATGTGTAGCTGATTTTATGAAGATATTTAAAGAGAAACTAGTTTATCAGTACATACGTCATTCACATAGAGCTAGGTGGTTGGATGAGCAATTCAAGATATGTAAGGATACTTTTCCCCTTGGTACTATTGTCTCCATTGTTGATTTTGCTGAGAATTATACACTTACACCATATAATGAAGTGCAAGTAGTGTATTACCATTCTATACAAGTGACGGTCTTTGTCATATAGTATTCTTGCATGCACATGATAGCACAAACGCAGATAGAAAGGTTTTAAGAGAGAATCACTTCTACATCAGCGATGATCACACACATTCATCAGAGTTTGTGCAAGGTTGCTTCAAATTTTTCTATGATAATTTAAGGGAAAGAGGTATTGAGTACAACCAGCACATAATATGGTCAGATAATTGCACCTCACAATTCAAGAATGAAAGGATGTTCTATTGGTTTATTAGGGTGCATGTGACAAGTGGCGTTCATCATTTTTGGAATTTCACGGAGGCGGGGCATGGAAAAGGCGAGCATGATGGTGTGGGTGCATGTGTAAAAAGAGCTCTTTCTAGAGAGGAATTGAAGTACAAAGGTGGTGCAGAGTTAATAAATGCACAAACAATTATGCGATGGTGCAAATCTACGATGGGAATAGGTAATGAAGTTAATAGGTTTTTTTGGTTGATAAACGAGTCTAACATTGGAAACTATCTAGATTGATGTACACTTACAGGATCAAGTGACATGCACTCATTTAGAAGTTCAAATGCAGCATCATTGGGTATTTATACTATATTAATGGTATGTTTTTGCTTGTCTTGTATGAATTTTGCGTGGGAGGAATGCAAATCAAAAGAGTGGGTTGACGGATGGTCTTATACACCTTTGTAACCACTTGATACATATCAACTTCCTAGAGAACTACAATTAAGCTAGTTTGAAACATTAGCGGATTTTGATCACATATCTGACCTAGTTAAACCAGGTAATTTCTCAATTTTTTCTTCAATTTATTTCTCAATTTCTCAATTTCATAAGTGTTTAGGGTGTTAAATTATCCCTCTATAAATTGCAGGTCATGTATATGTAGTTGTTGCAGATGAGAACAATGACGAAGGTACTGATTACTTTTTGTGTCATTGTATTGAGGGAAAAAAAGAAATTGACAACTACAGTCATTGATGGAGAGGGTATTGAGTACCCAATAGGATCCATTGTTGTGACAGGGACATGGCTTAGAAGGTATGCTATAAAAATATAATCTGTTCTTCTTTGATGACTTTGAGACATCTTACCATCATTCTATTACACTTTGTATGTTGAATTTTGTATTCATTTATGCTTCTATGAAACACAGGTACACTATCACAAAATCCAAGAATTGCTTGTTTGAGGACTATGAGACACATAGAAATATTTTGAATTACTCGAACCTTCTTGTTGCAACAAATATTGAATTGATAAAGTATACTGGTAGACATCGTAATAAGAATTTATGGAAACTTAGTGAATCTAAACACGAGGCAATACATGACACAATAAGGGTTAGAGCCGATCCTGAAGGTTTGCTCAATTAGTTAAGGACCATCATGAAGAATCATTCTACAAATGGTAGAATTATTTTGACAATTTTTATATAAATTTGTGAAAAAATATAACTTCATTTTTTTTGTAAATATAAATGACTATGAAGTGGTCCACGTGCATATTTGGAGACCACATTTTGTATATTGAAAGAAGATCAAATTATCTATAAAAGTGGCCATAGGTTGTTTTGTATATACCAAGGCGCCACATTTTTATAGTTTACTGTGTACCATTTAACTAAGAGCATATCAATTAATTACAATTCATTACAATTATAACAATGGCCCATGCAGTGGATATCTCATGTTTCTGTAAATTGTAATAATGGTTCAAGTAGTGGATACCATGTTTCTCTAAATTGTAATAATGATTCATGCAGTGGATGACTTGATGATGGACCAAAATGATTCTAAATTTTTTATGGTTTTTTAGTCTAGTTAGAAGTGTTTACAATAAGTCTCCATGATGCATAATGTAGTGGTGATTAATCTTTTCTTTGTAGTTTAATGACTTATTTATTCTTTGCTTGATAACAACTCCTTTAATCTTCATCCAGTATGATCACTTTTCAACCCTACCCACTCCATAGACCTATCATAGGTCAACTCACATCTCTTTTAGACCTACTAGACTCCACATCTTAGATCTCCCTTCACTTCTTCAAACTCAAACCATTCATTTATGTTTCAACTTCATGTCATGCATTCCCATGCAATAGACATCTTCAACCTCATCCATAAAATATGCTTCCATGGGTGATCCTAACTCCCCTAAGGATCCCAAACTACTCCAATCATCCATTCCCCAACATCTCAACTCATTCTTATATGCATTCTATCTCCCTTCTCCAAACTGTCCCAACTTGCACAGTCTACTAGTACAACAGTGAGGATTTTTAAATCCTTTCTCAAAATATTTCCAATCATATTTGCAACATAATTACAAATTTGAATACCCTTTTTCAAGATTCATAACATATCTCAAGATCAACCCTAGGTGTTTTGGACCAAGTAACTCAAAACTACCTCTGTCACTGAACTAAGAGGGCTAATTTGACCCATTTTACAAAGCA
>MU223917.1:378713-390049 GCA_018584345.1 Thuja plicata | reverse complement strand
ATACATGTAGGACATAGATTATGAATCATACACATGAATTCATTTAAGTCATGCACAAAGCCTGTCCACATGAATTTAGGTTATGAAGCATATACATGAATACACATAAGTACATTAAGTTATAAAGCAGAAAGATGAATATATGCAAGTCATGAAACAAGAATATGCTTAAGGCACAAATCCTACACATGACTACATACACAAAAATGTATTTACATACTAATAATGAACATAAGAAGACACAATGAACAAATTGGATTGAATATCAAGTTTCATATATATCAAAATGAACAATAATTGTGTGCATATAAAAAAATGGCATACATGGAAAATCAATAATAGAGTTACAACAATGTGGCATCGAAAATAATAATAGTGTACATATCAATACATGGCGTACATGCCAAATCCATAATAGAGGTACAAAAAATGGCATCAACTATGTCCAAGTCGATATATACAATGTACAAATGTCACGTGTACACATGCGCGCGCGTGCGCGCGCACACACACACACACACACACACACACACACACAAAATTTGGTCATTCAATGACCACAACTAGATATATACAATGTCTCAATATATCTATGACTGTGGTGGATCATCAAAATCTAGCTTCTTCGTAGCAACACTTGGTTCACTAAGTCTCTGCGCAAGAACAATTCAAATGTTAAGCCATATATATTATCTCAGAATAATATCAAAATACATAAATATTGGGCTATAATTTGCATACTGAAGCCTCAACTGGATCTCTTATGCTTGGGCTGACTGATAAATGAAATGGGCTCCATAGTGGGTGAGAGGGACTCCTATAAAAATGGTCAGGAAAAGGAATGATGGGTAGTGGTGAAGGGTCCTACAACCGAAAAAATAATGCAAAATACATGTTATAAATCAGAAATACTAAAAAATAAAAAATGCATGGACTGAAAAGAAAATGCATACCGCAACTAGATTTCCTATGCTAGGCAATGGATCCATAGGAAGTGGAGAAGGGTTCGCCTCATCTGAAGAAGCTATGACCAATTCCTATATGAAAAGTCATAGAAAATGACATACTAATAGAGAAACATGATTTCTAAAATATTTTGAGCAAACAAGAATGCAATTGAAAGTAAATATGAAAACGTGTTACCTCCTCCCTCTCCTGAACATCATCAATGTCTGGGGCATTCATCAGTTCAGTGAAACCCAATTGATTCTATATGTATAAAATAAACAAGTCAAGTGCATTCATCAATATATACTACATTGAAATGTTCATAATACATTTCAACAAAGATACTTAAATTGGTCTTAATTACCTTTTTTTGTTTCAATATCCCCAATAATTTCTTCCTCTTTCCTAATAACCTCAAGTTTGGTGGGGTAGGCTAACAAAAAAATAAATTAACATAAGATAAATAATATGATACCGCATGTGTTCAATTAAAAATATAAACAAGAGGTGTGTGAAATATGATACCACATAGCTCTCTAAGCCAAAGTCAATGGCAGAAAGGGTGACATCCTCAATCTGAGCCCCTGACAAGCCCTATAAAACACCAAATAAATATATAAGCAATAGTTTACAATGAATATTATTATTCACTTGAATTCCAAAAATGATTATGCTCCACAAATCTATTATCACAAGTTTATAATCAAATTTTAAAAACCATTATTACAATATAAAATTTTGAACTCTTCTTTCACACACAAGACTATTCTTTAACAAATTTGTAGGCACACTTAGAGAAGGATGGTGGATTCCTTCGAGGATGAAGGGTTTTTTGATGGATTCTAGATGTGGGGGTCTATAGTGAAGTGTGTATGCAGTTGGTTTGGCCTGGAGTGGATTGGAGAGGTCCTTTTGATCAGACCCTAGGTGTGTGAACCTAGAAGTGAGGGTTTAGTGGCTAAGGCCATAGATAAAGGATAGAGCCTTGGAGAGTTTAAAATATGATGTTTCCTAACCCCTAGAAGGACTATTTCAGCCTTTGGAGTCATGAGAGTAAGTGGAGTTAGGAGTTTCTTTGTAAATGAGGAGAATTAGGCTTAGTTTGGAGGTTACATGAGTATTGGATCTTGGGTATGATCCAAATGAGTATATACTAAATCTTGGGGAGGATTTAGAGATCCCAAAAAGGGTATCTAAATAATGTTTTATTTCCTTAGTTATTTGGGGAATGTTGGATAAAAGGACAAAATAGTGACCGGTGTGGGCTACTAGCTTTAAGGGTTAAATGTGAGAGTTGGGTAAGGGATTGGTTATCCAGACTTAATGGGTTGATGGAACATGGTAAATAGGCCATAAGGAGATTATTTGTGGATTTGAAATGAAGGTTGAAGTTGTGAGTGAAGATATGGTGTTTGGGAAGCACTAGGAGCACTTGCGGTAGCCTAGATGGTGAGTCCTTGACAGGGCTTTGGAAGTGAGAAGTTGTTACAAATAGGAGATGGATTGTTGTCAAACATGATCAATGAGGTCACCAACCACCACCTCTACATCATATATGTTGGGAGTCTTCAGAAGGACATGGAGGTGTATTGAAGGATTAAGGATAATTAAAATCAATGAACAATTAGAGATTGTATCATGATTTTGAACAAGAAATAAGAGTAAAAGAACAATGGTTGGATGTTCTGAATGATGTTCAAGGTTGATTTAGAAGCCAATAAGTGATTGGTTGGGGTATGGTTCTATGTATGAGTTCATAATTAGTTGAATTGAGTCCAAGGATGGAGGGCGGGAGTTCAAATCAATTTGACTCATGATGGCTAGACAAGGAAGTGAATTCCTTGAGTTGAATTACATTAGAAAAAATTCTTTGACCATAAATAAATAGAAAACAAACATACACTAAGTTACCACCATACAAATTATTAAGAGATGATATTTTCAAAATAACATAGTATTCTATTTTAGGAATATTTATAAAACATTACCTCAGGTGTTTGAGCTACCCATCTACGTGTACTATAATGAGCACTCCTTGGTGTGCTTGTACCACCAGCTGCACCTTGCAATGCATATTATTCATGTATCAATTTAGATTCTTCTATACATAATATTTCATTTAATTTTAATAGATTTAGGTAATTAATTAAAATAACATGTCAAAACACAAATTTAAACAAACCTGTGTCGGCTCTGAACAATACACCATCGACAAAAAATCATCTGGGAGGGCCACATCCTTAGTAGTGGATGCCTGACATCTTTTTCCACAATGTACACATGAATGGGATGTTGAACCATCCGCACTCACCTGACTATCTACCCCATCACATATACCATTACAATTGATGCAGATATGCTCAATGGGTTGGGCTGACCCTAGAAATGTATCTCATGATAATGGAGCTCGCACAGGATGAGATGATCCTAATGGTACATCTGATGGCAATGGAACTGGTGTAGGATGGGATGATCCTAATGGTGCATCTGATGAAGATGGAGGTGGAACTGATCCATCCTCTCCAGCTAACTGAGTTCCATGCTGGATAATGACATCAGTAAATGATGCAGCTGCATGAAGAGTCTATATATCCATAGACTCCTTCACCACTACTAGGACCAAAAAATGAATGAGGGGTTTTCTCATAGTTTGCATCCTCTCTTGTTGTCGGGTAATCCTAGGTGCCCCAGGTCTATCCTGTGCAGAGCCTCTCCCTCTACCCTGGAACTCATGAAAGTCAAAGTAATTTGACTTTTTTCCAATGATAAACTCACAGTATAGCTTCCTTAAAAAATATAAAGGAAAGTCATTATTATTACAAGGTGGTTGGTCAAATACCATGTACCACCTATCCCAAAAATCTTATTTCATCCCCCTATGAGCACACCAATGTATAGGAAATCATTTTGTATTAACTTCTAGGGAAATGCTAGTATTAGGATCACTCAAAAGGGCACATATGTCACATTTTTCTATGCCTTTTATTTTCACATCCTCATAAGATAAACCATCAACATAAAATGTACGACACTTATCCCTCCATGAGCCCCATTTTGTCACCTCTTGGGACACCTCATTTTCACTATTGGACATTTTTTCTAATGTAGTGGCGAGGATAAAGTGATGTTGAAGACCGGAAGCCCTCAACCTATTGACCAATATATTAATTTGTGCACTATTTTGGTTAAGGCGTTGCACAAGGTCCTCTTGTGATGCATCTACATGACCTAATGACACATGTGGAAGGTGTACGAGTGGCGATGGTTGTGGAGGAGGATAATTTTGAGGAGGGTTTATGGGTGGAGATTGTGGTTGAGGGTTTATGGGTGGCGAGGGTTGTTGAGGGTTTCCAAGTGGTGATGATGGTGCTTCTACGGGGGGTGGTCTTTCTTTTTTTTTTCATCTTTTTGGGTTGTTTGATGAATCTGGAATGAAATTAATAAAAGAAAAAAACAATCAATAAAATAACCTAATTTGATTACAATTGCAAAAAAAACAAAAAAAACAAACAAACAAACCTACCTTTGTTACAAGGCGCCATTGGTTGAAAATCTTGATTAAATCATGTTTTTTTTGAAGAACGATTAGGTTTTGCTACTGTTTACCCTCCTCCACACTTCTGCTCCGCAGTTTAGTCGTTAAAAAATGGCCTAAGCCGTGGGCTATTCTATTTTTGATATGTTCCTCATAACCCGATCGGGTTATTAGAAACTCAATGAGTCTCATAACCCGATCGGGCTTTGAGGTGCACACAATTTTTTATAATATATTCTAGGCTTGGTTTACCAAGCCTAGAAAGATTTCAAATTTTCAATAACCTGATTGAAAATTTGAAATGTTTTTAAAGGTGTGTCCACTTTTTTGGTCCACAACTTGGTGCACACACCCAACAGGAAATAAAGGAAGGTGAGGTTAAAGAATATAAACCAAAAATGTTAGAGAATATACCTCCCTATTATCTTACTATCCATGCTATAGCGATAACATTTTATCATAACATGATTAGTAAACAGGTTGAATCATAGTTTTAAAAAGATAGAATGTAAGGAATCATGGATAATAAAAGGATAGAACTTTAAAATAAAGATAGAAGAAACATGTAACCTCTTAAACACCTTTGGGAAGATAAAAATATCCCATGTGTACAAGGAAGCCAACCACGCTATTGATTGGTGTGCCAACTTGGCTATGAGAAGTGACACTCAGATCAGATGGCTTCACAGAGGAGACCTCCCATGTGAGGTGAAGGATTTAGTCGAATATGACAGAATCCAGGGAAAGGAGGGAATTAAAATAATTAATCATTAAAGTTAATGCTACATTTTTAAATGAATTTCAAATAAATGAAGAGTATGGGATCGAAAATAAGGATAATAATTCCAAGTCCCATTCGCACACTTTCTAGGTGCCAAATCACAAAGTTAAAACTTACCTTTTAAGTCATACCAGAAGAATTTTCTTGAATAATTGGGTGAGAAATTGTTTGATTAGCTGTAAGGTGAACCATGAGAAAGTGACTCTGAGCTATTATCCTACAATGGGAGGAAAAAGACACAGAAGGGAGCCCTCTAATGACAGTGAGAAATGGAAGAAACAGACCAAGGTCTGGAATTATCTATAGCGAGGAGGTATCTCTACTTTTATTGAAAGGATTCATGGTGGGAAGCCATCAGTGACTAAAATGTTTATGAAAAGCTGGGATGAGGGAAGCATGGTTATTGATGGCAAAAAAATCATAGTCACTGAGGAGGTCATTTCCAATGTTACCCGCATCCCCATTATGGGTAAGAAATTTTACAGAGATCGTAAAATTTTGGATTCAACGATAAGAGATTTCATGAGGAATGAGGAAGAGAAAAAAGCTCTCATAAAATTTGGGACTTGTTACCTTCCAGAAGGCATCAAAATGTTGTGTAGATCTGTCCTGAAGGCCATCATCTCTTATGTAACACTAGATACTAGGTTTGATAGGATCAAAACGTATCACTTCATTCTCATGAACCACTTCAGACATGGTATGCAGGTTTCTATCCCATTTTATTTATATGCTTCCATCAATGAATTTATATTAATGGGTATATAGGGATAAGGCTATTGTGAATTCTACCCTGCATGAGAGGATTTTGCTTCTCATTTATGAGTACTTTAGGGCCCAAATTTTGGGGAAGGAGATTGCAGATACAAAGGATAAAATGGATTTCTCTTGCTCTAATTATGTCCCCTCAAAGACTAAAGATAGTGAGGGTTTACACTCTAAGGGCTAGGAAGAGTTTGACATTAAGAAGAAGACTCTAGGCTCCTCCTCTAAGAAGCATGCGACCAGTACTCATATCACCAAAAAAGAAAAAGTTGTGACCCCGTCCAAGAGACATACCACTACTATGATATCCTCTGAGGAGGAGTATAATGATGATGAAGAAGGGATGAAAACTTACTATGAGGAATATATTTCCAGTGGAAAAGGTAAAAATAAAAGGGAGACTTCCATTGTTAAGTACCAAAACAATTAGATCAAGAACAAGGAAGATAGCACTAGTTGGAAGAATTCTGAGGACCAGATTCATGGGAATACCCTTGGCTCTAATGACAAGGATAAGGTCAATCTCCAGGATGAGCATGATGGTATTAATGAGGAAAAACCTTCTCCCCAATTTTCTGAGCTCCACATATCAATGAAAGAGAAGGGGTAGGACAGTGATTTCTATGGCTATGTTTCTGCATAGGGGAGGAAGACGGTTTGGTGCAACTTTGATGTTAAGACCACAAAAATGGGGATAGCTATGGAGGTCATTAATCCCAAGGTTATCAAAGGTGAGGATGATAGGATAAAATAGGAGGAGATTATTGACCTGGCTATGGTGGCTCTCAGTGATAATTCAAGGGAAATGGAGCTCTACCTTCTCAACAATGCCAGGAATAGTATGCTAGACAACTACAAGTATATCAAGTGGTTATATCATGAAGTGGTAGAACTCAAGAACAAAGAAAAAGTGATAGACAATACCAACATCGATGCAACTGTTGAAGACCATAATAGTCTCAACAATAGGGTTAGTAAAATGGAGGAAAATATGATTAGGTTCGAGGAGACTCTTAAAAACATTGCCGAGTAGAGCTTCAACATCGTGAATCCTAATTGAGAAAATAGAAGAAAAACTTGATGGAAATGATGCTACCAAAACTAGTATGGAACAAGAGTAGAATCCTGATGAGGGACCTCAAAAGAGGACTAGAGAAAGCTATAAGAAGAAGAAAGAGAATGGAAGCCCAAATGATCTCTAGAAGATAAATTAATCTATGGCCAAGATGGATATCGTCGAGTCCAAAGTGGCTACCTTGCTTGGGAACATCTCTTGATTTTTTACCCTAGCTTTGTTGGCTTTCCCTGTGTTCTGTTTTCCTTTTTTTCTATTTATCTTGTTTTTTTCTTCAGCCCTAGTGTTGGCATGTTTCATCTTTTGGTACTATTGTTTTTAGACTAGGCATACTTATCGATCTTTATCTCTGTAATTGGGTTTCATGCACCCTGCAAAACCTATTTTACTTAATCAAAAACTTTAAAATAAAGATGATGAAATAGCTGCACTCAAGGAAAAGGTAAGCATGATAACCAATATGGTACCATAGTTAATGTAGTGTAGGGAACCTCCAAGGGTTTATTCCATGTATTTTAATGACCATTATTTTAATTCCAAGTTAATACAGATTGTTAGAGTTTTAAAACCTTCTCTGGAAACACCTCTGGACTTTTATCGGGCATATGAGTCTTCTCCTGCAACCATAAAGAATATTCTCTATGAATTATATTTACACAACCTTTTTGTTCCAAATGACACCAATTGGAATCCATTATTGTTTATTGGAGACATTCACCTAACGGAATGTATGTCATGGATCTAAAATGAGATTAGCTAGGGTGAACATGCTAGGCCACATAGAGAAGAAGAGCCTAGTATTCCATTGACACTAAGAGAAGAGTGTCATGAGACTAGTGTTTTATATTATGATTGGTAAATAATTTTGCAACACCCAGATAATTTGGAACATGGGATTAGGTTTTGTCCTTAAGAGAGAAGGCATCTAGAGAATATGAGAAAATGACCAGAAACTAAGGATATATAGTCATTGGCCATCTCATTTAGAGATGGAATAATTTGATAGAGGAGCTAAAAAAGGATGAACCACATTCACCATTGAACTATCATGCAGTAGTTCAAAGAGCCTCAAGGTATATTTATCTAGGAAGGACAACACCACATAACTGGCTACCGCTAACCTTTCAACCTCTAATTCTCATATGACCTTTATTGAGCAAAGCAAAGGATGGGGTAGCCTATGATCTAAAAGTATAAATATACATATGGAAAATGATAGAAGGAATGAAATGTTTCTATTGGAATTTAAAGAATGGTGCAACAAGGAAGAGTTCAACAAGTGACTACATAATTAATGCCTGAATCAAGAACTTCTCCTTTGTTGGAGGTCCAACAATGCACTAAGTAGGGGGGAATGATGAGATGAAATAATAGCTATATTTTGTCACTATCTATCTTTTTTCTTTCTTTCATGTCATGGGGTTTGTCACTATAAAGGTTTTTGGGTTAGGTTGTTATGTCTTTTTCATGTTTTGAGAAACATTTGCTATCATAAACTTAAACCATCTTTCAAGTGCCTTTTGAATGATAAATAAATGTGGCTATATAATTCAGAGATATTAATGATAATTTGGGTTTGGTAAATGTATTTTAATATGGAATGAATATATCTCTATCTTCATGCATTCTAATGTTATAATGTAGGAATATTTAAGAAGAAGAATCCAACTTGTGTCTCAAGAGACTCAGTTGGTTGTGAACCAATTCAAGGTAGTTAAAGTGGAGAGAAACAATAAAAGCAGTAGTAACAACCTCATTATTAGCTTGTGTGGACTAGTTCAAGGAATTTTTAATGAAGATTTAATCTCGGAGGATGATTATATTTATTATATCCTTGCTCCAGCTGAATGGTTGAATATTTCTTAGTTGTTAGATACTTCTCCTTCATTCTTGAGATGCAATAACTATATTCACCTATTTTTTTTGGAGTGGATTAGTAGTCTATAGTTAGTTAGTTAGTAGTTTTTAGGTATAAATAAAGTATTGGAACCTCTTTGAAGGTTAGATAGATAGAGAGACATATAGAAGATGCAATACTTTACTTTCAGTACAAGAAAATTTTATCCTTCAAGTACATTATGATGTATCAAGTTCTTTTGATTATGAATAAAGTAATGATGCTCTAATTTCACAAGGTGTTGTAAATATTTGGATATATTGACTCAAGGGGGTCCACTTGGTGAGTAATCACTTTTGTTCTGTATTTCATTTCCTATTATTTGTATTTTTTTCAGTCATTTGTCTATTCCTACAGCTACTGGAAACTAGTCATGGTGATTGTTCCTACAACCAAGGCATACATGTTAGTTTCATGTCTATCAAAGTATGAAATTAGTTGTTATTGCTTTCTTGCATTCAGTTTCTGTAGTGAGTAGTTGAATACGTTGAGTAACTTCATTTCCAAGAATTTACCTTTCATCATTGTTCATTTCAAGTTGTAGAATAGCATGGCTTTAGTAGGGATTTAGTGCACATATAGTGCTAATCCATTTCAAGTTCATGAACCTGGGCAAACAATATAAATTAGCCTTACCTAGAAGAAAAATAACTACTCAGCAAGGATGTCCAATCACCGAGTTGTGGTTTTATATCCCAGTTATTCATAAATTTAGGAAGATAGACAAGAGAACCCTTTTGTCTCTATGTTTTTCCTTTGTGATCTTGGTTTATTTTAGGTTTTTCTGGGAAATGATGTGAACACATTTCTAGTAATATTTTCAAATTGAAAAATCCATTAATATTTAACATTTTGGAAGCATTTGAAAGGTAAAAAATTTTCTTCTTGGTGGTTGTGAAATTGTGAATAATTGTTCAATACAAAACTTCCTAAAATAATTAAAGTTATGATATTATTATAAACGTATGTACATATAGTTTAAGCATTGACCAATGTTTTTCCCTATGGATTGATTTTTATTAATAAAAGAAACACAATTAAATAATTTATCCCTTTCAAAATTTTCCTCCAAAACGTAATTCATTCCTTAAAAAAAATAATACATTATATACATTTTACCAAATTTAGAACCTTAGAGAAATAATTATTTAGAAATAATATATTATTTCCTTATCCTTTAAAAATAATTATAAACTTCTAAATTTATTTTTAAATATGTATTTGTACCTCTCTCTCCCTCTCTCCCATTATTAAATAGTTAAAATTTATTTCATATTAAGATTTAATATATTGAATAATAAAATGTGTTTAATCATACTTGAAAATCAAAATGTTAAAAATATTCACATTAAAGTTTTAAATAATCCTATAATAGAGGATTTTATTGTGATGAATGCAAACAATTTATGTCATTTTGTAAAATTCAATTTTAAAAGTAATAAGTTTGTACATAAAAATATTTAATTATGTTACTATTAATCCTAAAATAATAATCAGTCGATTAATATTCTAAAGCATTCTAATATGTGAAAACATAGGCACAAAAATATCAAAAAATTATAAATCATGTTAATAAATTCATATTTAGTACTAACAATAAGATTAAATATATCACAAGAAATAATAACATACAAGACATGTCAAAAGACACATCAAATAATAATTAAAATTCAACATAATTAAAAAATAGACAAACTTAAGTATCACAACATAGTGCCAATGACTACTAATACTAGAAATATTCATTTTTATATTTAAAAATATTATTGATTAAAACTTATGTCTATATTTTTTATTTATTATATTTTCAACTAAAATATCAACAAAGTTAGACAATTAATAATTTCAAATTCTATTAAATTTGGAAATCAAATTTATTTTATTTGTATCTTCAAAAAAAATAACACATAGTTAACTTTGATTAAAAGGTTGTCAACTTATCACCTAAAACTGCTATATTTAATACAACTTAAATCCCAGAGACCAGGAAAATGTTAGTCATATACTATCCAAGTTTTAAAGGCCAACAAGTCATCATAAAGAAACATGGAAAGAAAACCAATTACCATGACATAAAACTATATACTAGAAATCACACCTTGGTGTGCAATGGGTGTGTCGAAGAGGTGTGGGAGGTCAGATAGGGAAAATTTTAGTCTATTGTTTCTACATTTGTGTAGTATATATGTTCAAGTGCTCTGTGTGTGTGTGTGTGTGTGTGTGTGTGTGTGTGTATGTATATGTATATATCTATATATGTATATATATATACATATATATATACATATACATATATATGTATATACATATACATATATATATATATATATACATA
>MU223917.1:356156-378343 GCA_018584345.1 Thuja plicata | reverse complement strand
TACATATATACATATACATATATGTGTGTGTGTGTGTGTGTGTGTGTGTGTGTGTGTGTATTTCTCCCTCTATGTCTCATAATCTTTCTATTTCTCTATGTCACCTTTTCCTCTTTCTCTCTGCCTCTCCCCCCACCAAATCTGCCTATATATCTCCATATTATACAATATAATATCAAAATAACTTATTAGTGTTCTTTCTTCATATTTCTAAAATTTTGTAAAAGTAATAAAAAATATTCTATATGCTTTCATTATAATATCCAATCTCCATATGCATTGAAAAAATAATCGATCCACTTATGTAAATTTCATCAAATGTTTAAAAGTCATTATTATCAATAGAAAATTGCTATATATGTATAACTAACAAAGAAATATTGAATTTACTAAGCCTATCTTATTATCTGCCCTTGCTTTGTTAGTGATATAATGACAGCAAACTGTGCATTGCAACAGAGAAAGTGTAAGATTTTTAAAACAATTAAAAATTAAAATTTGATTAACAAATGAGAAGATAAATTTAAACCTCATCCAATGGCTTCCCTCTTCATTGGAAAATGTACCCTAAAATTTAGTTGGTAACCTATAGTTATTGCCAATATAGAAGCTAAAGCAACTGAGAAAAAATATCTTTGACACAAAAGTTGGGGAAGGTGAATGATCAACAATGAGCAGTGAAAGGAAACGTGAAGGGATACGATAACTTCAATAGTCTTGCATGCTTAATAAGTAGCATCACCCATTGATTTAGAATCTAAGGTCTTCCATTTCAAATAGTAATGCCTTCGATGTAAAAATCTAATCGTTATATACATTATTCCTTCTATGTCTCTTCTTCATGATCTATCTCTCTTTCTATATTCCCTTACGTATGTTGCGTACGAAAGGGAAGGAAAGGAAATGATCTTTTGTAGTCCACGATACCTGCCATATTTTTTTAGGTCTACATATGGCAAAAATAATATAGGACTACCTGTACTCATTCTAGGAGCACCTAACTATCCTACAAATGAGGCCTACATATCTTATCTCCTATGAGATTTGAGCTTGTGACCTCTCTTTTGAGAGTGGAGATTGTATTAATTGCACCCTAGGCCTATTTAGAAAATAGCATTTCAGATTTTCAAATAAAGAAAAATCTTCTCTTTTAAAGAACAAATAATAAAATATTTTTTATACTGTCAAAAATATTCTATAGAATAATTTATTTCTATTAATTTAATATTAATTATATTGGAAAGATAATTTTAATATATAAAATATAATTTAAAATTTAAAATTATGTAAATTTAATTATATTATAAAATATAAAACATATAGAACACTTTACTAACTTTAGATGGTTAATGAATTAAAACCCTATTGGAAGATGCCCTATCAAATATTCACACAAAAGAATGTCAAAATTTAATTACATCACCTAGATTTGATTTCTAATATTTATAAAATAGGAAACTAATAAAAAACAAAAAAATTAAATCATATTAAAATTTAAAAAAATAATTGAGATTTAAATTACAAATAAATTTTTTTATCACAGGTAAGTAGTTTCACAGGGACTAGAAACCCAAGATAGAAACCAAAAACACATAGCTTGTCCAAAAGATAAAACCATAACATAACAAGATAGGACCCAGATGCCAAAAAACAAAAAAAAATAGGGGAGAAATAATCTCCAAAACAACCTAAAGTATGTTAAGTAGATTTTTTTCTTCTTACTGATATCTTCATTGATATCCCTAATATTCATAACTATACTATCTAAATGGATCAATCCCTTACTATTACTTCTCAATTTGGTAGCAGGTCCCGACATGGAAGAATTGGTCCCAATTTCTGTCTCATTGGTCTTCTCCTCAGTTCTATCCATACCCCTCTTCTTTACCTGTGTGTCCTCCTCTGTACAAATCTTCATTGTTCTGGAATTACTAGAAGGAGAGGTGGTCTTTCCATTTGAGATATTATGGACTGCCATCGCTTGTTCATTTAAATTGTTTAGCCTCACACTGGTATCCTTCAAATTAATCTTACTGACAACCACAACAACATTCAATTTCTTCTAAATAACTCTGATAACATCCTCCATTTTTTAAATTTTTTTGGTCATGATCCTACTTAAGGTCATTGATGCTTTTGGCTAAAGACTGAGTACTAGCCAATATGCTATCAAGCTTCTGAATGGTAGGTGAGATATTTTTCAACGTATTGATCTCATAAATAATCTAACCAAAATAATCCTCCTGATCATGCACAAGATTCTCCATCCTAGTATTAATAGAAGAGTTGTCCCAGATAGACGAAGCATTTTCTAGTGGAGTGTCCTTTCCTAAATTTATAGAAGTCTCCTCATCAAACCCCTTATCCTCATTGTCATTCTAGAAAATAGGGGACGTATGTTTGGAAGACAAAGGAAAGATCATCTTAGCAATATAATTCTTAGAAGATTACCCATAAATTTGAATTTTTTTATTTCTTCTTAGTCTCACAAGAATTAGTCTTATGTTTACGCTTACCCTTAAAAATATCCAGGGATTCAATAATGACCTCCACCGAGGGCTGATAAATAGAGACCTTATCATCCGAGGATATAACTTTTTTTTTCCTTCAAGATGAAGAGTGCTTAGAACTACCAAGATGGGAGCTCTTCTTATAGTCACAATCATACACATGAAAAACATCATCCCCATCTTAATCAACATATACATGCTCAGAATCTATATCCCCGTAATGAAACCTCACATTTTTTCTTCAATTCAATTCCGTTTTTACAAGGGAATCTTTCCACATGAACGGGTTTGGCATATTCCATGATCAATAGAATAATATCCTCATTGAGGATTTGGGATGAGGTTTTTTCCTATGGGAAGTCATACTATGATTGAGTGAAGAAACCACATAAAACATGATAGAAATTCACTTTTCATGGTGAAAATGGTTCCAAATGTCAAAATGGTAACTAAAAATACTCCCAAATTTACCATATAAATTTAGGTAACACATTATTACCTTAGTGAAGTATGAACAAGGTTTGGGAAAGGAAAGTCTCTCAATGCAACCACCAGTTCTTTTGTGAGCTATCTCTCTTTCATCTGGAAGAAATAAAATATCCACTGCATCATTAGCAGACTTCTTGTCTCTATAAAATTTTCTATTATCTATAAGGGTATTGGAGACTTTAGCAAGAAACTCCTCATTGATAACAAACTCCAACCCATATGGATGCAAAATTTCATTCTCCCAACCCTCAACAAAGGCTTGAATAACAAGGTTATCAAAGTCATGAAGTCTTTCCAAGTAACTAGTAAGGCCCCCCTTAGAAATATCACTCCAAACCAGTTGCATGTTTTTCCATCTTTCATAAATAATCAAGTCTAATATGTTTCTATCCCCTGCCATAGCTTTGGTATCAAAACCCTAGAATGCGAATAGATATGGAGGCAAAAATATATATAGAAATTCATTTGTAAGTGGAATAAAGAGTCCATCCTACCTTCATTCACTTGCACATATGCGAGCGCCATTTCAAAGACTTATAATAAATCATCACCCATTTTCATCATTATGAAGAAGTAATTTAAATATTATTGGTATTTGATTATATCTATCCCATTTCATTCTTTGATGCACATTTGCACCCAAGTAGGTGGTCTGCAATCCAATTCCCTTCACGGTACATGTGAGATATAATTTAATCTTGAAACCCCTTAAAAAATGTTTAAGCTATCCTTAATAATGGCCTTAGTAGTCCAACTAGGGGGAGACCCCTTACTACAATTAATTATATTCAAGGAATCTCTCTCTAACCAAACTTAAGTGAGACCTTAGTCTTTAGGTATTTTTATGGCAAGATAGATAATCATAGCCTCACAAAAATGGTTTTTCTAAAATTTCAATAGGAGTGCCATCACTGAGACAAGTCTACATATGTGATCACAAATCACTCCCCACAACCTGCAGATTGAGGATTACCTTTCATTGCCCCATCAGTGTTAATATTAAACCATCCCCACAGAGGAGTCTTCCACCTAATGTTTTGCGTTTCATTTTTCTACTTGGTTAAAGGTTTAGTAATGTCCCAATCTAAGCTCCAAACATGAATAATGTTCCAATCCTCAGGAAAAGTAATTAAAGGGGGACCTAAACCACAAGAGTTACCATAAACAATGTCAATATTCTCCTTAATAGTCACCTGAATTTTATGAGCCACAACTTCCTCACAACATATTTTATCTTTGAACACACGGTTATTTCTCTTTCCACAAGCCCCAAGAAATGTGAGGTAACATAAAGTCCCGGAGAACAATCAAGGAATGATTTTGAGAGGGTGATTTCCATTGCAACTAACATTCTCCAAATGAGTTAGGAAAGACCCAAGAGATGGATCACGACATGAAGAAGAAGAGCCAGACTTCTCTTGAAAAATTACAAGTGAACAAGATATGGAAAGCATTTTCTATGATTTGACATGTGCCAACATGACACTAAGCCCTACCCTTAAACATATGAGACCCAGTTCTATCACCATAACTAAAGGGAATAAAAAATAAAACTTCATGAATTCTCTACCACAGGGTAAAAGTACAAATATGTGTCACACTTTTATAAAGGAAAAGGTCCACAACATGCAAAACTCTTAAACTTTAATGACATAAAAGTGACATTTGTGTTTAGAATTTGAAAATTATAAAACTAATGAAATGTATAAAATTGGATGTAATTTATGCCTATAAATGTTTTTTTTTTAAATTGAATAATAATTGACGTAGTTTTTTTAATTTTTGAAGTCCATTTTTAATTGCTGAAAATCTAGGGTCTAGTTCCCACCAAACAAAAATATGCAAATAATCTTGTTTTCCTCTTATTTTAGAATATTTTTTAGATGACATGTATAGCTAGTGCACAAAAAAAGAAATATTGGTTTTCAGTATATATTTTGTCTGTTATAACCATTTAAAGTCAGAGTTACCCAAAAATAATAGTTTTCATCTTTCGTGTAATTTTCCCTAGGAAATCTACACCATATAGCAAACAAATTATATATTCTTGAAGATGAATCTCTCCTCTAGTGTAAAATATAAGTTTTAAATTATTCTGACATGATTTTCTTTTTTCCCTTTATTTGAACGAGCATGTTCTTAAATGTTAAAATACCTACTTGGACTTTTTTCAACTTATAATATATTATATGTAATAAAAACACTATAAAAACTATATGACCATAATATAGACTCCGAGCTCTACAAAAGGGTATTTTTAGATTTTAAAACAAGTTGAGTTTTGATGGAAAATTAAGCTCCTAAACTGACGTGTTTTTAAATTTTCTATTTTTTTCTTATTTGGTTGCCACATCGGATGCCACATAGATAGTTTCAGCCGAAACAGTTCCGACAGAAATAGTTTCAGCCAGAACTATTTCAGCCTAAACTATGGCCGACCAAACATGGTCACATGGTTGACCACGACCCTCAAAGCCCATATATTAATGCATTTTTTTTAATTAAAAAAAAACAAATTGTCAATTATTGCGACTCAAAAAATGTTTTTTTAATAAAGTCATTTTTAAAAATAGTTTTAAAGGCATATTTTTGGAGTTAAAGGGCATCTACAAATTAAGATTATCAAGGAGGTTTGTATTTTTTGTAATTTTATTTCTTATTTTACTTTTTTGAGATTTTTTTGTGTTTTTAATTAAAGCATTGTTCAATATTAAATTATGAACTTATCAATATTATTTTTGATTTTTTTATCAAGAGTATATGGTTTTGTGTATGCGGGTGAATTGAAGCTCTCAATTTGAACAATTTGTGCAATGGGGAATAAAAGAAACAAAACAAGAAAAAATGATTAAATAAGACATGACAAAATGTAAGGTCATACAAAACGTAATGAAGATGAACCTGTTGAAGTTCAAGAAGATGCAATTCAAGTAGGGGAACAAATTGGTGGAAATATATCTTTTGACATGGGCAATTTAATGGAGATGTATGAAGATTCACTTTTTAGTCAAATTTCATCTGAAGAAATGGTATTTGAAAGCACAATAGAAAAGCAATGTAAAAAAATTTGGGATGAATATTTTCAAAATAAAAGTTTGATTGGAAAAGTACAATTATTTTCTAGGTTATTCAAAAAAAAAGATATGACTCATGTTTTGGAGTTGCTAGGTGTTGATAACAAGAAAAGCTTAGGAGACAGTGTAAATCAAACAATAGTTGAAAAATTGCAAGATGCATTGAATGACATTAACAAATCAAGTTGAGGAGTCGATTTAAGTGTTGCATGTAGAGAATTGATGACTACTTTATCTAGTAGGAGGTTGACACAGAGAAAACAAGTACATGCAATTTCTAATTTATTGAAAGTATCTAGAAGAACTATTCAAAGATATATCAGGAAGAGACATATGTTCGATGAAAATATTCAAAAGAATTGGGTCAATATTTGTAGACATCCTCAGAAAGATAAAATTTATGAAGATGTAAAAATATAGGTCATTGAATATTGGACCGCTCACTCCCACGTTTCTTCTAATAGAAGGGATACTATATAGATGAAAGATGAAGAGACCGGTATGAAAATTGCACATTTGAAACATTTTATAGATACAAAACAAAGTGATTTGTTTGAAGCATTCAACCAAGAATTTTCAGATGTGAAAATATGTCAAAGAATGTTTGAGAGGTTGCACCCTTTCTTTGTACGCATAAATAAGGTATGTGAAACTTGTTCTTGCTAAAATGATGTTGAGTTTCATCTATGTTTTCAATCATATAAAAAAGTTATGGTAGTACTTAATTTAGGTATGGTCATCCCTAGAAGTATGACACAATTTGTGAAGTCTATTTTATGTGAGAGATCAGAAGATCCAGATGAGTTCAAAGTATAATGTATAAAGAGTGCATGCAGTGATTGTGGAGATTTACATAAATTTCCATTGCAAATTGAGAATATTAATATTTTAGTGCCAGTTTTGTGGAAGAGATTTGAATATGAGACATACCAAACTAAGACCGGAGATGAATCCAAAAAATATATTGAAGGAGAGTGAATTTCCCTACCCTATGTTTATGACTAGGTTTTGCACTATAATTTATCCACATATCCAGCATTGTCATGGTGCATGATGGAAAGATAAAAAGTTTCATGATTCAAACAATTGTTTTCCATCTGGTTGTACTCTTTCAATTGTAGATTTCTCTAAGAACTATACATTCTCCCCTCAATCAGAGCTTCAAGCTCAATATTATCATTATGAGAAAGTTGTAATATTTGTGCAAGTGACATATAGACACACACAATTTGATTTGAATGAGATAGAAAGTACCAATCCAAATGAACACATTATATCAAGGAGGTTCATTTCTATATCAGCAATGATAAGGTTCATGATAGGAGCTATGTGGCTCATTGTTTTGCAATGTATTTTAAAGATATTGTGAATCGTGAGATATAGGCTTCACAACACTAGATTTAGTCTGATGGTTGTGCAGGTAAGTGTATGAAATTCAATTCATTTTCATTGTCATTGATTACTTGTTAAATTATTAAATGATCATAATCTTGCATACAACTTAATCTTGCAAGACAATTTAAATCTACAAAAGCCTTTAATTGGATAGCTATGCAACATGCTAGACATAATGTTAAGTTTCTATGGAATTTTTTAAAAAGTGGACATGGAAAAGGAGAGCACAATGGAGTAGGAGCATGTGTGAAGTGTGCACTTCACCAACATGAACTTGCAGGTACAAATGGTGTGAATAGTAGTTATATATATATATATATATATATATATATATATATATATATATATATATATATATCAAATTATATAATTTCAACTTAGATCCATTTTCTTTAAACTGATAGTTTAGAAATTTACAGGTAACATGATAAATAATTCGAAGAAAATTGTTGAATGGTGTCAAAATCATTTTTCTAGTCGGGACACCAAATACAACAAACGTTATTTTTGGGAAGTGAATGGTAATTTATATTTTGTTAGAAAATTCTAAATTAAAATTTAATTTTGTGTTCATCTATGTTATCATAATTGTTGATCTAAAAATGTGTAGCTTTCATTTTATATTTGTAATAGATATAGACCCATCTAATCCTTACAATTATGAGAGGATTGTTTTTGATTAAGGTAAATACAGGTTTTGAAAGAACCCTGAAACCTTTTACATAAATGAACTAGATATAAGAATAAAAAAACCTTACATACATAGAAATCCTTCTACGAAGAAAAAGAAGGAACCCGATAGACCCCCATTAACCCAAAAAAGGAAAAAAAAAATGGCCAAAAAGAAACACAATTTCCAACACAACTTCCAGCCCAGATTCCAGCAAAGAAAAATAAATACTACTTTATAATTTCATAGGCTGCCTCGACAATCTCTTTCTACATGTCTTCCATTTTATCAATGGACTCTTTCAGTGATTTCATCTCCTTTGGAATCTCTGGAACTTTTATTTTTATGCCACTTCAGGTTCTGGTACCCGAGCCCGAGCTCCCTTCCTTGTCATCAATTGTGATTGTAGTATTGTCCAGCAGACTACTCTCCAAGTAGACATTTAACTCTTTGAGATTTTGAACAGATACTTTAAGACCTATGTTGCTATGCTTGGGAATAATACTTATCATATGCCCATTATGGCTGATTTGATTCTTCATGTCTTTCATCTTTTCTTCCACAAGTGCATTGACTTTGTCCATAGTATCCTCATTTCTATTGTTAGTATTTACCTTAATCAACAATTCCTTCTCCATTTCTTCCAGATTAGTTTTGAAGGGCTCCATAGCTTCTTGCATTTCATTTAGGTGCTACTTCATGTCCTTGATTTCCTCTCTGAGCCATTTCTCCATGTTGGCCCCATGATCCTTGTTTCTCTTTGGAATTCTATCATCAATTTCAAACCCTACCATAGTTTTGTGGTCAGGATCCATTCTCTGTCTTTTCTTTTTCCTATTACCTGCCTTCAAGTTTGGCTTCTCTATCTTGTCCTCCTTATCCTTTCCTTCATTCACTTCTTCATTTTTTCCTCCTTATCATCTCCCTCTTTATCTTCTTCATCTTTTTCCTCTTCTTGATTTCTAGCTTCATTTACCCTGTTCTCATCTTCTTCATTCAAGGGCATTTCCTCCTCATTCATCTTGGTGTCCTCCTTGTTCACCTGTTCATCTTTTTCTTTCACCAGAGCCTCCTCATTTATCTCGTGAGATTCCTCTTCAGCCATGGGCATTTCCTCCTTCTCCTCTTCTTGTCTCTTCTTTGTTACCCTAACTATCGAGGGTTTGGTCTTCAATCTCCTCCTTCTTGTCCAAATTCTCTTTTTTCTTACTCCTAACCCTTTTCTTCGGGTTCTCCTTTTTTCTAACCAACTTAATTTTATTTGCATTCCCTTTAACCCTTTTGGGAATGGGTTCTGGGATTTGATTTCTGGCGTATTATGAAATTAATAAAATAAGCCCTTCATGAAGCACCGGGTTGCTAGCTTTTTTTCTATGCTCCATGACACTGTTATTCGATGAGCTTAAAAGATAGAAGGGAAATGAAACCTTTTTGGTATGCCTAAAATAATTTGCAAGAACAAAGTGAAGGTTGTAAATTTTGGAATAGCGACCATCCAAGGTGAAATACTCAATCATGATAGTCAAAATGTTAGCCCAATGACTCTTAATTTTGTTAATGTCCACATAATCTCCTGTCCCTTTGCTCAGAAGGGCTTCTTCTTCAGTTTTTGGGAAGATTTTGAAAGCTTGAGTCCCAATGAATTTATTGTCCCTATAAATCTCCATGCCTTCACTAGAAAGACCCATAATTTCAGAAATTATGCTCATAGTCAGAGTAAAATACTTACCCCACATATTCACCTTTCCACTCTTCCAGCCGTCTGCAAATTTTTTGGTTATTTCTTTGTCCCATCCATGCAGTTTCTCTATATACTTGGTCACACCACCCTTCTTCAACCTTTTCTAGACTTTTTTCATTTGTTTCCACTTTGTACAGTCCATCGGCTCCTCCCTCTTCATACCTCCTCCTATTTTAACTGAAGAGTTTTGAACTTTTTGAGAGTGAATGGGAAAAAATGCAATACTGTTGTGACTTTTCTGATTCAAAATGCTAGATAAAATCCACAAATTGTGCGAGGTCACATTATTCATGAATCTCGCATCCCTCGACTGATAGCTATCATCACTCTTAATCTTAAGTGATCTACTCATCATTAATTTTGGTTTTAATTAAGCCTTCAATATGGTTTATCTTATCATACCTGATAAGACATAAAATCTCCATATTGAGATCCGCTTCCCCTTTCCATGATTGGGTGATGTAAATTTAGGCCCCCACATTAGCAAAACCATCCACTAGCTTATTTCCTTCCCTAAACACATGGGTTATGTGACTTTCTTTAAATGGAAGCGTTAAGGATTTTATTTTATCAATTATGTGGCATTGTTTAGGAAGCCTCATTATTCCCATTAATACAATTTATTATATTTAGTGAATCTCCCTCCAACCAAAATTTTGAATAAACCATTTCTTTAGCCATGATAATGACATGAAGTGCAGCCATCTCTTCAGCAACATGATTTATCTGAGTTCCCAGAGGGGAAGAAATAGCTCCCAGACAATTTCTAGCTGTGTCTATTATTATGCCTCCCACTCCAGTTCTTCCCAGATTCCCTTTAGCTGCTCCATCAAAGTTACCTTTGACCCAGCCTGTCGGTGGTGCAGACCATCTTGTGTTTTTCCTCAAATTTGAATCCTTGTCTTTATGCCCCTGATTTTTCCTATTAAGAATATCATTTAAAATCTGAGTGTTGTTGAGGGGGAAGTCTTTAGGGATAGAACCTTTAAAATTTTCCAGCAAACTTCTGCAAATGCAACTAGCCACGATCTCATGGGATGAGATTTTTTCTTTGAACACTCCATTATTTCTCTCCTTCTAAATTCTCCAAGTGAAGTGAGGAAGGAGAAACCTCCAAAGATCTGTGGCTTCTTTACCATTAAAGGGGCATTTCCATTGTTTAACCATATCCTAAAAGTTGTTAGGTTTCACCCATTCCAGGTTGAAATAATTGAAGATAGAGTCCCACACTTTACAAGTATAAGTATAATGAATCATAAGATGATTACAATTTTTATCTTTAGAGAAACAAAGGATACATCTATTGGGAATACTAAGACCCCTTTTACAGAGATTGTCCACTGTTAGATTTTGTTCTGAACAACCAGCCAAAAAAACATGTTAATTTTAGGTATATGCATATTGTTCCATACCTGAGAACTGATTGGGTGGTCTTCCTGGGAGAAGAGAAGGGCAGAAGCAGAAGAAATAGAAAATTTTTCAATAGCCTCTGGACCCCAAATCAAAGTGTCTTGTTCATTTTCTCTTAAGAGCCAAAGATTAAGATGTTTATTGACCAAATTGAGGTTCTCATCAAAGGAGCTAAGGTGAACCCATTTCTCATTAATCGAATAATCAGAAACCTTTTCCTCGATTATTTTTTTATAGTCTAGAATCACTAGCATCCATTCCTACTTCTCATTAAGAGCTTCTTCCTTCAGCCAATTATCATTCCAGAAATTTATCTTCCTGCCATTTCCCAGCTTCCATCTTATCCCTTTTCTAATCAAGTCCCTACCTTTCCTAATGCTATTCCAAATGAAAGAACCTTTGATAGCCAAAGGATTCCTTTTCATTTCTTCCAAAGAGTTCAGATGATATTTTATCTTTAAAATAGTGTTCCATTCCTTCTCCTCTTCAAAGATTCTCCAACATTATTTTTCCAGCAGGCCTTATTAGTATTTTTAATACTTCTGACCAAGCCCACCCAACTTCTTAGGTTTACACACCACCTCCCAGGACACAAGGCTTAACCTCTTCTTCTCTTCAAATCTAGACTAGAGGAATCTTTTCTAGATTTTTCCAATCAAGTCTACAAACTTATGAGGAATTTTGAAAAGACTGAGTGCATAGACTGGAAGGTTTTGAAGAGTAGATTTCAAAAACTAAACTTTTCTAGCTTGACTAAGAGTAGCTCCTTTCCATCCTTCTAGCTTGTTGTGAAATCGGTCTAGGATGTCATTCCAGAAAGAATCATCAGGTTTATGACATAAAGGGAGGCCCAAGTAGGAAGAGGGGAAATTCCCAATCTTGTAGCCCAAAATGGCAGAGATCTTCCTTTGTCTTTCATCACGAGTGTTGCTGAAAAAAGGGAGCTTTTCTCCCAGTTTATAGATTGACTAGAAGCATTAGTATAAGTATTCAGAGCCTTTTTCATGTTCCTTTCTTCCTTAACAGAGGCTTCCCCCATCATGATAGTGTCATCCAAAAATTGTTCATGTCAACATTTTTGCAGAGCAGAGGAAGGTTGGAGACCAGAGATTTGACCTGTTATCACCATACTATTGATATATCTTCCAAGGCTTTCCACCATTATAGCAAAGAGAATGGGGGAAATTGGATCACCTTGTCTTAGACCTCTTGTGGGATCAAATAAATTGGAGGATCCCCCATTAAAAAGAACATAAGAAGTCATAGTAGAAACCAATTGCATTATAATTCTTATCACATCTTTATCAAAGACAAAAGACCTAAGGATATTAGAAAGAAAAGACCAGTCCACTCTGTCATAGGATTTTGACAAATCCAATTTCATCAGGAAACCTTGTTTTTTAGAGGCATAGATAGAATGAATATTCTTATGCACCACAATAATTTAATCTAGGATCTATATTCCCAGAACAAAACCATTATGTTAAGGAGAAATCAGGTTAGGCAGTAATCTCAATAGTCTTGTAGTAATGACTTTCAAAATTATTTTGTATAAAGAGTTACAAAGACTTATTGATCTAAATCCATCAACAGTATCAGTTCCAAGTTTTTTAGGAATGAGAGATATACAAGTAGAAATTAGTTCCTTCATAATAGATTTAGTACCAAAGAACTCTTTAACCACTGAACAAACATTTTTACCACTGATGCACCAGAACTGTTGGAAGAAAAACATCTGAAACCCATCAGGATCTGGAGATTTCTCTCCTTCAAAAGAAAAAACTACCTTCTTGATTTCAATACCCGAAGGAATAGATTTTAGGAGGACATTGGAAGAATGATCCACTTTACAAGGAATCAAAGAAATTAATTTCCTTTGGTCTTCTAAGTTGAGACTTTGACCTTTAGATGACAAGGTCACAAAGTACCCCATCATTTCTACCCTTATTTCCTCTTCTTTAGTGATTTTACCTTTTGTAGCAGATAAGGAATGGATTTTTTTTATTGCCTTATGTTTAAGAGCAGTAAGATGGAAAAATATGGTATTTTTATCTCCTGCTTTCAACCATAGAGATCTCGGTCTCTACCTCCAAAAAGCCTCCTCTTTAGCTATAGTATTGTGAAGATCTGCAAGGACATAATTTTCTTGGGTTTTCAGTTTTTCAGTTAGACCATTTCTTTGAATTTCCTCCTGGACTTCTTTCAATTCCATTTGGATTTTATTTTTGGATTGGAAAAATTCCCCGTAGACATTCTTGTTCCAATATTTAACATTAGACTTCACATTAGCCAATTTCTTAACCACTTTGAACATTAGAAGTTTACATCAATTGATGAGTACCAGACAACACAAGCCTCTATTGATTCAAGTAAGAGAAAAATCATGTTTCTGTGCTGAATGCGTTGAGAAAAATTCAAAGAGTCAATGTGAGAATATTTCAAATGGATATGTTTCACGATGAGATATGCAGGAGTTAATTAGATTGCCTCCTTATGAAGATGATGACATTGACATAAAAATTCATGATCCTATATATTCACCTGATTATGAGCGTGTTTCTGATTTAGTTGTTACAGGTGTATGCACATAAATGTTCTTTTATTTTATTTTATTTATTTTACTTTTGATTTGAAATTAATAGAATATGGATTTGTATAGGTGATATTTTTGTTGTGGTTGTGGATCCTGACAATGCAGAAAGTGTAGATTATTATCTACTAAGATGCACGAAAGCAAAATACAAGTTGCCAGAAGAAATTATAGATGGTGATGGATAGTCATATCCGACTGGTTCATTTGTTATTCAAGGAACATATTATCAAAAAATAAAGATAGACAAAAATGGTGTTCAATTTATTGAATATATGTCTGGCCAAAAAGTTCTACATTATAGTCACTTGGTTATAGCAACAAAGTTGCAATTTGAGATATTGCAAAAAAGAGGACGTGGCAATCAAAAGTGGAGGTTGCCTATTAAAGAACATGAATTTTTTTGGAGATAATAAAAAACAAAGAGGATCCAAACTATATGTATAAGGAGCTTTAGGATAAAATTCTTTTTTTAGCTCTCATACTTTCATATTTGAACTCTACACTTTGAACTCTTATTTAATGTATTCAATATTGGATATATGCTATTGAACTCTATAGTTTGAACTCTATAGTTATATATGCTTGGTAAATGTGTAATCTTTTATAATGTATATTTTGATGGTTCAATGGTTTTAATATATAGCTTTTATGTATGTTGTTATAGATTTATGTTTTGATGTGTATGGTTTTATGTATGACCTCCCCTTAAGACATCCCCTTAAGATATCTCTTTTTTAAATTACTTAAATGACATTGTTTAGATTAGTTAATTGTATTTTAATGGTTCAATGAGTTTATTATATAGCTTTTATGTATGTTGTTATAGATTTATGTTTTGATGTGTATGCTTCGATGTACGACCTCCCCTTAAAAAATCCCCTTAAGGCATCCCCTTTTAAATTACTTTAAATTAGTTACATGACAAACTATTTAGATTACTTAATTATATTTTAAAATGGTTCAATGGTTTTAATATATATGGTATGTGCATGTTTTGATGTGTATGCTTTGATGTATGACCTCCCCTTAAGACATGACATTATTTAGATTACATAACTGTATTTTAGTAGTCCATTACATTAGTTAAGGTTGTACATGACATAACATATTTTTATAAAATGTATAAAAATAACTCTAAAATATGAAATAACACATTCACATATAACATACATACATATATATTAAATGACTAAAAGTGGACACCAAACCGAGTCGGCCGATGGTCAGAGCTAGAAGACAAAGGAGTACGATAAAGGATATTGCTATAGGAAGGAAACAAACCTTGGACCTCAACCAAAAAGGTAAGAAATGATTGTTTTATCTTGGAATATAAAAGGGCTCAATAACCCTTAAAAATAACTCGCTATCAAGCAATATATTTCTGATTATAAGATTGACATTCTTTTAATTCAAGAGGCTAAAATGTCCTATGATAATTTTGAGGTGTTGGTGGGGAGACTATGGCCTGGGGACAATTTTCTCTACTCTGAGGCTCAAGGGGCTTCGGGAGGTATAGCCACCATCTAGAACCCTTCCTAGGTCAAGGGTGATGCTCACAGTTTATCCCACCACCACCTGGAAGTGGCCTTCACCTCCAAGAAGGAGGCCTAGCTCTGTTTTAACATCTATGCTCCTAATACCCCCAAGGGGGGAAGGGATGTTTGGGAAGAAATAAAGTTGTCTTTCTTGAGTCTCTAGGATTCTAGACTCATGGTGGTGAGAGAATTTAATTCCCCTTTGTTCCCTTCTAAAAAATGAGGTGGCAATATGGACTACACTAACAACATGGGAGGCATGGCTAGCTTTGTTGGTGATAATGGTCTTTATGATGTTGAGCTAAGAGGCAACCCTTTCACCTGGACCAACAAAAGGAAAGGGCATCATCTCATATAGGTTTTCCTGGACCGTATCTTCCTATCTTCTACTTGAGATTTGGGGGAGGCCTCCTCTTTGGTTGCACTCCCTAGGACAACTTCAGATCATAACCCCCTCCTTCTTAAATGGGTAGATGTTCGATACACTTATCCTGCACCTTTCAAATATGAGATTATGTGGGCCTCCCACCCAGGCTTCCGTGGGAAGATCCAGCAGTGGTGGTCCACACCGATCAAAGGCTTGGCTATGTTTAGGGTTGCTTCCAAGCTTGAGCTCATCAGAGGAGTTGTTAAAGGTTGGAGAAAATTCACCTTTGGAGACATATTCCACACATAGAAGGATGTGACTAAGAAAATTGATGCTCTCCAAGGGAAAATGGCAGGGGGTGATTTGTCGGGTGATCTGCACATTGAGGAAGAAAATACTAGGAGATGTTGGAAAGAGACCTTAGCCAATGAAGAATTTTTCTAGAAACAACAATCCCAGGTTTTATGGTTGAAGGAGGGAGATCATAAAACTGCCTTTTTTCATCAATCGGCCTGTAAGAATAAAAAAAGGAATTCCATTACCACTCGTAGGAAATCAGGGGGTCAGGAAATATCCAACCCTATTCTTCTTGGAGGCTTAACCACTGATTATTTTTCCAGACCTTTCACCAACATAAATTCTAGGGACTCTGTAAGCCTCCAAGACTATCTCATTGCTCAACTTCCCAGGGCTATCACAAGTGATGACAACAATATGCTCATGTCAAGGGTTGCTAATGAGGTGGTTCAAAGGGCAGTACTCTCCATGGGATCCTCAAACTCCCCTGGTCCGGACGGGTTTCCCCCGGCCTTCTTCCAAGAATTTTGGGATATTATCGGTTATGATATCATTCATGCTTCCCGGGACTTCATCAAATGTAAAAAGATCCTTAAGAAACTTAATGATACCTATATTTTCTTGGTCCCCAAATGTGTTGAACCTAAAATCATGGAGGACTTCAAACCTATTAGCCTTTGCTATACTTTATATAAATTATTCTCTAAAATTATGGTTAATCGCATCAAACCTTTGCTTGACAAAATTATTAGCCCCAATCAGAAGGGATTTGTCCCTGGTCGACAAATAATGGATGCTTCCATCACTACTCATGAAATTCTTCATACAATTGACTGTAGTAGGGTGGCTAGGATAGCCCTCAATCTAGATGTTTCTAAAGCCTATGATAAAGTCAACTGGACTTTCCTTTACAAAGTCTTGTCTGCTTTTGGTTTCTTAGAGAAATTTATCACCCTTATTAATGTTTGCTTGGAGACTTTGAGATTCTCAGTGTTGTTTAATGGTAAACCTAGTGCAAAATTTCCCTTGAGAAAAAGGTATTTTCCAAGGGGACCCCTTGTCTCGCTACCTCTTTATCCTCCTTGAGGAGGTACTTGGCCGTAACATGATGTAGATGGCTCAATCCATAACGATTGAGGGGATCAAGCCGACCACCACTCTTCAACCTACGATCCTACATCAATTATTTGATGACACCTTCTTCTTTGGGGCCTCCTCAGTTAGGGAAGCAACTGTTGGAAAATTACACTACTGCTTCAGGCCAGCATATCAACTATCACAAAAGTCAAATGTTCTTCTTTAACACTAAGGACTTGGTGCAGATTTTTTTTTTTTGAAGATTCTGGGATGCCAAGCTGACAAGCTTTCTGCTACTTATCATGGCCTTCCATTGACTATCAAAGATGTGAAGAATGAATTCTGGAATTCTATCCTTGAACATACCCAAAGGAAACTGGCGGGCTGGAAAAGTAAACTTCTCAGTAATGCTGGTAAGCTACAACTCCAAGCTACTTCCTTGCAAGGCATTCCAGTTTATTTTTTGTCTATATATAAAATCTCTGGTTTCATGGCTGAGAAGGTTGAAAAAATTCAATGCACCTTCCTTTGTTCTAGGTCAGAGAAAAATAAACACCTCCTGCTAGTCTATTGGGATAAGGTTTGTCTCCCCAAATCTCTGGGGGGCTTGGGTTTCAGGAAAATTTGCAACCTTAATAGAGCTCTACTATCCAAAATGGCTTGGAATATGGTCTGGGGAACTGCTGATTGGTGCAAAATCATGGAAGCTAAGTATCTAGATGGGGGATGCTAATGTAAAATCTTCATGGTGTAGGGTCACCCTGGGGGCTCAAAAAAATGGAACAATATTCTTAAATGTAGAGGTAGTATGGAAAAGGGGACCATCTAGTTGTTGGATAATGGTAAGGAGATCAGATTCTAGGATGACCCCTGGCTACGAGACACCATTCTCAGGAACTATCTATTCTCTCAGTTGAGGAACATTCTGTTCCTTGGTGTTGGTTCCATGGTCTCCAACTTTATCTCTAATAGTAAGTGGATTGACCTCCTCCCACATCTTCAGGGTAGACTGGACCTAACCAACCTGGTGACTAAACTTAGTGACATGTTTCTCACGGTCAGCATTCCTATCATAGACTGACCTAATAGATTGCTTTGGAGACATGCTCAACATGGTGGGTTCTCTATCAGATCGGCCTATGGTCTACTTATCAATGAAAATGCTGACACTTCTTATTGGAGGAAGGTTTGGCAGCCCCAATTAATCCCTAAAGTTAACTTATTTTGGTGGACTCTACTCCATGGTAAAATCCTCACCCTTGACAATCTTGTCAAAAGAGGTTTCACCCTTCCTAATAGATGATGCCTTTGCAGGAAAGGTGAGGAAAGTTCTAACCATATCATGCTTCATTGTGAGTTCATTTTTGGGATATGTCAGGAGATCCTCTCTATACTCAACCTTCCATGGGCTTCAAACAATAACATCTAGAATATGCTACTTGAGTGGCACTCACCTTCACAACACCCACTGGTAAACTCTTATGGAACCAAATTCCCCCTATATTCTACTGGGTAATTTGGAAGGAATGCAATAAAAATATTTTCAGAGATACGAAACTCACAATAAAGGATGTCTTCTATCTCGGGTATAAAATCCTTCAAGAAAATCTGCTGGTGGGAAACTGGAAAAGCCCAAATTTCTCTCCAACTAATTTTGACTGGAAGATTGCTAAAGAGTGGGGATTAGGTAAGGGGTTTGCTAGATTTGACAACACTAAACTAAGAACTAGAAAGGAGACTGTTTGTAACCCCCCTCAGGCCTCTTGGCACAAAATTAATTTTGATGGGTCTGTCCAGGGTGGGCTACAAGCTGGAGGGGGAGTCATACGAGATCACTAGGGAAGCTTGGTGGTTGCTTATGTTGGTCCCCTTTTCGACCACTCGGTCAACTAGTTGGAGGCTATGGCTCTCTTATGGGGGCTGAACTTGTCTCTTAACCTAGGCTACACTAGGAGTGAAATCAAGGGGGATTCCAAGGTTATTGTTGAGGGTGCTGGTGGAAACACCAAGGCCGGGTGGAGAGTTGACCCTATCCTGTTTGATATAAAAGGTTTGTTGGGTCACTTTAGTGAGACCACCATAAAACACATTTACAAGGAAGGGAATTCAGTGGCTGATTCTATGGTAGCTATTGGATTGAAAATGAATGGTTTAGGATGCTAGCGGGCTATTACTCAGCTACCCAAGAATACTTAGGACCTACTTTCACAGGAAATGAGATGTGCTAGTAACAAAAATTAGAATGTTTAAAAATCAAAGGTTGATTTGGGTGCTAAAAGGTGGACCTGAGGGTTCTATCCATTTTAGCTTGGTTTAATGTCACATTTGGAAATTTCATGTGGCCTCTGATGGTGGGTTCCCCAATTCCTCTTGGTGGTGGATGTATCCTGCTGGCATCACTCCTTCCATAAAGTGCCATTATGTCTTTAAGTTGCATTGGATGCAAATACGATTTAAGGAGATTAATAAAAGATACAGAAAGGATTTATTTGATGGTGATTATGGGTTACAGCGCAGCTCCCATGTGTTAACCCCGGTGGTGTCCTTGGCGGTGTTTTTTGAGCCTAAAAGCAATTATTATCACAGTTTTTGTATGTGAAATGAAATATGTTTAGGGCCAAGATATAACTTCAATTTTTCCATTTCACGCAACTGCTCTACTTTGTTTTCATTCTCTGGTTTTTATTGGTGTTGTGTCTTGAAGGTTTTCTATTTCTGGCCATGGAATAAAAAAATTTCAGCGTGTGGGTTGTGTCTAAAAACCTGCTAAAATGGGTGGGGATCGAAATAGAATAGAACCAAATAAGATTGAGGAGGATTTTTCCTCAGACCTCATGGTGATGTATTTTTGCAAGGAAGGAGGGATTCTTCCCTTCATGAAATGTGTGGTTGGTCACGATGAAATGATCTCTCGGTAGTTTGCCAAAAGATGGAATGAGAGAAGGGTCACCATAAATAGAATCACATTTGAGATAAATGAGGAGGTAATTGGAAAATCCACTAGTATGCCCACCACGGGTAGGAAATGGAAGAAAACCACCAAAACTCAAGCGAAAATAGAGTTTGATCAGTTTTTTTTCCAACAACAACAAACTAGTGTCAAAAAATGACAGATACAGCATGAATGACCTTCCCGATTTCTGGCCAAAGATGTGCAAGCTGGTTATAAAGTATTTCACCCTAGAGGACCATTTTGGTATGTTTTACAACTATCAACTCCCTTTTCTAAATCACCTTAGGCACAATTTGTTAATATCATGGCCTTTTTATCTTTTTCATTCCTTGGAAATAACTGTGGCTGTCGTGAATGAGTCAATTTCTCTCGGTAAGAAACCTGTTTACCTCCACCAGGGGCTTATTTTCCAAATTTACCACTTCCACCACATCCTCTTCCCTCCTCCCATCATGGAAATTACCCAAGCTTCCCAGAAAAATCTATCTCCCTCGGTCTCCCTTAACAAGGGCATTCCCTCACCCTCTAGTTCTATTAGAGGGTCTACCCCTGCAGCCTGCCATAATTATTTTGAAACCCACCCTACCCTTGGCTTGCAGGTGGGCTCCAAGCATGATCTAACCCATGAGGATTCTCCCCAGCCTTCTAAAAAATGCAAGAAAAATTACATTAACCGGGAGTGCCCTCAGAAAATTGACCCCCAGCCCACCAATACCCACTGGTCCTCTCGGCTTGCCAAGGAAAAGGGGAAATGTGCTATGAAGGAGTTATTTTATAAAGAGGACATCTTGGTGGACTCTCCCAATAGAGATGAAAACTAGACTAATACTGATCATGATGTCGAAAAGGACACTAAACATGACACTATGGATGAAGAGGGTAAGGAAGATATCGCCCATGTCACTATGGTGGAAAACCCTAAAGGTGTTGTGGGTACTGGACTGGTTGGAAAAATCAAGTTCAAGATTGTAAATCTGGAAAATACGGTGGCTAAAATGAATGAGGACCTAGCCAATAAAAACAGGAGGCTAGAAGATGTTAGAAAATTCTCCCTCAAGGTCATGCACGCCTCTTCCATTACCCTATGTTTGCTAAATGAGAAGGTCTTTGCTGGGAAGGAGTCTATTGAAGGAAACTGAGAACTCTTCAAGTTTTTGAACGAGGACTGGGTAAAACTGCTACCGTCAAAGCGCTTATGGGATGGAAAAGGATCCAGCTGATGGTGAAGGGTGGTAAGGGGTGTTGTTACACTATCACCCCCAAGCCCTATAGGTGGGCTAGTTTCTTTAATTTCATTTTTAAGCTTAAGACTTTAATTGTGTTTAAGGGCCTTGTGTGGCATGGTTTAATTTTTTGGCTGATGGAATTTGATACTTTTCGTATGTGGGATACTTTACGCTACTCATTTAGCTTCTATGTTTTGGTTTTTGATAGAGGTAGATGATGTTTTACTTTCTTTATTATGCTAACTATGTTGTTAAGTCTGTTTAGTCAGCTCACTTCTGTACCTCAGGTCAACACCCTCTTACTGCTACTTATATCAAAAACATGTATATATGTAATGTCTAAATTATGAAATAACTCATTCACATGTATAACATACATACATATATGAAATGACTAAAATGAACATGTATATATGTAATGTCTAGAATATGAAATAACTCATTCACATGTATAACATACATACACATATGAAATGACTAAAATGAACATGTATATATGTAATATATACAATATGAAATAACTCATTCACATGTATAACATACATACATATATGAAATGACTAAAATGAACATGTATATAAGTAATATATGTAACCACCTAAATTTGGTTTGTTCCAACTATGGACCCTATTTTCCCTAAGTATGATCATAACCTCGATTATGTCCAAACGACCCTGTTAATGCTTGGCATAAATTCTTCAAATCTATTTAATGTCCTAGGTGATTTTTATCACTAATTTATATTAACTATTATAGCCATATAATTCAAATCAATTCAAACCAATTAAATCAAACCAAAATCAAATATGGCTATAGTATTTAATTATAAAGGAATTAAATAAATCCCTAA
>MU223917.1:341945-354821 GCA_018584345.1 Thuja plicata | reverse complement strand
TGGGTCCTCATGTCCCAAAATCCATTGCTTTGAGTACATCTTCAGAACCTCGATCCATTTCACCCACTTTTCCTCTATCATTCCACCATCCTTCAAGATGTGCGTCGATGTTGATCTTACCAAAGTTACCATCTCAATATCATATCCAATATCCTACATCTACCTATTACCCTTCCATATTGGGTCCCTATATCCAAGCCATCACATATATTATTTTTACCATCTTCCTTATCTTACATTTCATTCTGTCATCACCCTATCAACATCTTTGAGCATGCTTTCAGTGTCCTTGGCCTATCATAGCATATCCTTCAAGGGCACCATCGAAAGAGCAAGAGACACCAGTCCCTCTCTAAAACTAAAAATGAAATAAAAAATAAAAAATAAAAAGTGCCTCAGTGAAAACTTGGTAAATATGCACCTTGGTAGCAAAAGTAAAGAGAAAAAGATTCATCCTATGGTCAAAACCACTTCCTATGGCGCCTTGGATAAGTATCGTAATGAAAACCTGGCAAATAGGCATTACGCATAATTCCTCCTACTTGCACTCTTCACTTGGGGGAAATTTCCTTCCATCACATCTTCCATCCATTTTCCATTTGGTGATCTTGACAAGGTTGAGCCTATCCATGAACAAATTGCATATTTACATCTATTATCTTACTCACTTTCTCTTGTATGTTGCTCAGAACCGTGATCTTGCTTATCCCAAGCCAATCCTCACTATCCTGGCACTAATCCTATCAGTTGACACCTTGGTCTTGATCAAAAGGAAGAACAAAAATAAAATGAAAAACAAATTCTAAAGAACTCTCTTGACATGTCCACTCTTTTGGGACTCCATGATATCCTACATACTTTTCATGACATCAGGTCATTATCCTATCTGGCATTTAGCACCGTTGTATAATCCTAAATTTCTATATTATTTTTCCTAGCTTGGATAATCTTGAGGAGACTCTCCTTAAGGGTGACATTCACCCACTTCATCCACTTTTGGCCAATCCACTTCTGATCTATCAATCCATCTGGAATACCCTACATCTTTCTAGACATTGGGGTCACACAAATGAGATCATGCTTGAGAATTGGTAATCTTTTACAAATCTTCTACACACTAGCAAACAGGTGGCTATGTTCATTATGAACTACATTATTTGTAGATATGGGATACCCTCTTCAATTGTAACAGACAATGGGGGCCAATTTAAAAATCAAGACATTGATAACCTTTGCGAACAATTCCACATTACTCAACATTTCTCCTCAATCTATTATCCTCAAGGTAATGGACATGTTGAGGCATCTAATAAGAATATTCTTAAAATTCTACACTGAACTATGAGTAAGTCTGGTAGATACTGGCATCTACAACTGAATCCGGCACTATGGGCCTATAAAACAAGTATCTGAACACCAACTGGAGCCAAACCATTTTCTCTAGTCTATGGCAGTGAAATAGTACTACCTATTGAGGTTGAAATCCCATCTTTGCAGATATCTTTACAAGGACTAGTTACTGATGAGAAGTACCGCATTGATCAGGTAAATTCTCAAGACCTCCTAGATGAGCGCAGACAACAAGCGTTTGATCACCTCAAAGTATACCAAGCAAGGATGTCCAAAGGTTACAACAATAAGGTCAAACCATGTAAATTTGAAATAGGAGATCTCATCCTCAAGGAGAGTCCTAAGAATCAGCCTAGCAGGGAGAAGAAAGGAAAGTTTGAACCTAAGTAGCTGGGACCTTATGTTATCACTTCTAATTTTGGGATTGGAGCTTATCAATTAGCTACACCTGAAGGAGATGTTCTTCCAGATCCTATCAACACTCTACATTTGAATCGGTTCTACGCTTAATGTTTGGCTAGCAGAGCCTGTACAACAAATAGTTCTTGCAAAATACCAAAAACATTCAGAAAATTGATCCTGAATAAATCCAAAAATAGTGGAAAAATTCCTACAAAAAGGGTATCCTTGGTGAAAACCTGGTAAACAGGCGCCTTGATACTACAAAAACATTAAAAAAAAAAGCAAAAATAGCAAAAAAATTGAAAAAGAGAAAAAGTGCCTTGATGAGCACCTGGTAAAACAGGCATCTTGGTAGCAAAAAGAAAAAAAAATATAAAAAAAATAAAAAAAATATTGCCAAGTGGTGAAAACCTGGCAATCAGGCCTCACTTGTGTTTTGTGCTCCATCTATCAATGCACTACTGATACTAGGTCTTCACAATTTTGCCTGTGCTCATACGCTGACTTCCTTTTCCTACATGACTATCTTATCCTCACTTGGGATTTGTCTATCTTTACGTCTTAGGAACAATTTATTCTACACTAGGGGCATCTTTTTTGGCATAGTCAATTGTGGTTGCTAGGTTGCTCTAGGATGGTTTGCCTCATGAACACGATGTTTTTCAATACATGCAAAACAAATGTCACTTTCCAAAACAAGGGTGTCTTTTCAAACATCACATATCCAGACATGACATTTTCATTAACAGAGTTCCTACAAGGCTATATTAGATCACAAACATGAATAGATTATCCTATCAATGCACAGACATGGAACACCATATTACTTGTATTGCAATTTTCTGATTGATGAATCTTTACTGTGTTTGACATGTGGATGAACAAAGTACTACTGAAACGCACAGTTTGATAATGGTTTGATTATGATTCTTTTATGTCCTGATGATGTTTTCAACTAGGGGCATCTAAGTAATTATAAATTTTATCTGATTGATTCTCAATTTATGATTTATTATGTCTTCTTAGTTACTCAATGGTGTCTGCGCAAAGACAAAGAGTCGCAAGGATTGGGGGCATAATGTTTTCTTGATTTTCTTCGTATGGTGATTGTTTCACATGATCCTATAAATTTCACTTGACTAGGATGTTTATGGTAAGAGCTGCCACTATGAGTGGATAGCCGCATATATCTTGATCTTGGTTGTGTGTAAACTATGATGAGTTTGATGTAATTTCCTTGTCTATTTTCTGATCCAAATTCTCACTAAGGTATACGAATCATAATGTACCCAAGGATATGAATTTTCAAGGTCATTGCGGGTCCAATATCTTGCCTTACTCAGAATTTGGTATATTTAAAGGAAGGTGACTATTTTTATCCTGGCTTATATGCCTTGACGCCTAAGTCTATTTCCAACATTTCAATAAAACATAGTATTCATACTTTCATAATATTAGTGGGTATTAGTGATGGTTGTACTATCAGATGGTATCTATTTTGAAGAATGCCCAATGATGATAAAATGCTACAATATCTGCAAATCAGTGACAAAGTCCTAAGATTCTACATGTAGTTGCATTTAGAGATTGCATGATGTATTTATCAACATAATAGCCGCATAAGGAATTTTGAGCTCAAAAATGATTTCTATCTTCTTCTAAATCCAAGTTAATTACATAATCAATACTTCCCAAAATCTTTGATCAATCGGGAACAAAATCGAAGTCACCTTTTCAATGTGATTAACTTGGTATTCGTGTGTTTACTCTTAACATACCTTCATTTCTTCACTTCTTCTAATCCATTCTTGCTTGTTCTACCCGCTTCCTGCAAGTGATACGTTCTTTCAAACTAAGGTATTTTATTCTTTTCCTTCGATTTCATTCCCGAGGGGGCATGATCACACTATCATCAATTAAATTTTTACTTGAAACAGCATCAAAATGACTTTGTTATCAAACAAAATAGGGTCATAACAGTTTCCTTGACTAAGTCAAAACTGTTGGATAGAAAGCTTTGGTTTTCATGAGCTGATATCTTATGTTTCCTCTTTTTTAAAAGATTTTTATTAAAGCTCCTGGCAGCTTCATATTGGCTTTTTGGACAACAACCAAGTTCAGAATTAGTATTATTATTTTTTTTGAACGAACACCAAGTTCAGAACTGGTATTTTTAAAATCTTTTATTGATCTTTGGACGACAACCAAGTTCAAAATCAATTCTATCAATTTTGTTCGATCAAGTGCGAGACTGATTTAATCAACATTTTGTTTGACAACCAAGAACAGAATTCTCAATATTTCTGAATTCAAAATCAAAAACTTTCTTTGAATCAATGCGTTGCTCGCACATCAATTCAAAGAGGAGAAAATGTAACCACCTAAATTTGGTCTGTTCCAACTATGGACCCTATTTTCCCTAAGTATGATCATACCCTTGATTATGTCCAAACGACCCTATTATTGCTTGGCATAAATTCTTCAAATCTATTTAATGTCCTAGGTATTTTTATCACTAATTTATATTAACTATTATAGCCATATAATTCAAATCAATTCAAACCAATTAAATCAAACCAAAATCAAATATGGCTATAGTATTTAATTATAAAGGAATTAAATAAATCCCTAAATCAATTACCCACTTGCGAATAACCCATTCACCCTTGCTAATCTAATCCTAAATTCTAAATTCTACCCTAACCCACCTCCTAATGTTGTCACATTCCATTAAGGAATGATTAACGACTCCACCCACTTGAGAAAGTCAACTTTCTCAAGCTTGACTCTCTCTAAATCAAATTCAAAATCAAATTGAATCAAATTAAGATCAAGATCAAATCAAGATCAAATCAGGATCAAGATCAAATCAAATCAAGATCAAGATCAAATCAAATCAAATCAAATCAAGATCAAATCAAGATCAAAATAAAATCAAATCAAGATCAAAATCAAGATCAAGATCAAATCAAGATCAAATCAAATCAAATCAAGATCGAATCAAGATCAAAATCAAATCAAATCAAGATCAAAATCAAGATCAAGATCAAATCAAGATCAAATCAAATCAAATCAAATCAAGATCAAATCAAATCAAATAATTTGATAGCTCAAATCACTCCTAATTTATTCTATAAATAGAACGAGTTTTAAGCTCAAAGGGCCCTCATTTTCAAAGTTAAAATTGCATTGGTATGCTGTTTAGATATCTATAGCATTTTAGTTTCAATTCCATGCATTGTTATAATGTCGATTTTCATAGCTTAATTACATGCTTTCTAATCATTTAGCTTAGTTTTTAATTAAATCTCTCATTCTTAGGAGTGTATTGTCACTGAATGGTGCATAATCTAAGGGCATGATTATGGCATTTTTCAAACTCTTCCTAGATAGGGAGCAATAGGTCGATGTTAGGATTTTGTTCTTATATGCTCACTAATCCTTGTTTTACACTAACATAATGACTTATTGAAGTGTTGTGTCACAGGAAATAGGTGCATCATTTGACACTACACAATATATACAATATGAAATAACTCATTCACATGTATAACATATATACATATATGAAATGACTAAAATGAACATGTATATATGTAATGTCTAAAATATGAAATAACATAAAAACATATAACATATACATGTATATGTCTGAAATAACATATAGATGAAATGTCTAGAATAGATGTGTCTGAATAACGTGTACATATGAAATGTGTAGAATATATATGTGAAACATGAAATATGTAAAATAGCACATGTGCTCAACTAGGACCATATCCTGATCGGTGACCTGATGATGGTCCACCTTCTCGTGATCTTTGTGTGCAATAAAAGAAATATATGTGTCATGCATACACTCATATATAATAAATTAAATACTTATGATCATAGAAAAATGAAGTTTGAAAAAATGTATAAATTTACTTGTCTACCAAGATGCACAGGATCACGAGGAGTCTGTAAATCTCCATATGGATCCATACTATCTACAATACTCTGGAGAACACACACACACACACACACATATTAAAATCAAAATTTTAATTCAAATTATTTATACATACATGTGTAAATTTTTTAAATACATCAAAATTTAAATAAATATATATCGTAGCTCAGTGTGTAATGCTCTTTTGATAGGGCTCAAATCATAATCATGTAAGGACACATCACTAGGATCAATCTGGTCATGTAAGGACACCTTTGAGGGATCAATCTAGTCATCTATAAGCAAGGTGGTAAAAATTTGATGAGCTAGATGTGATGAAGTGGCCTGAGTAGACTGGTGAGATGCATCCTTGTCAACTAGAGTCTGCCAAGGAGCTTTAGGTGGTATAGGAATATCCTCATGTCTCTATGCACCCTGAGAACCTAATCCAGGAGATCTACAAAGAATGGTGGGGAAAAATGATGGGACCTCCCTAAGAATAACCCCACTGATAATCTGTAAAGCTTGATATGTGCAAAGTAGATCATTGGATAAAAATGCACCCATACGACACAACTGGTCCAAATCTGGTATAGATGCAACCTCTAAGGGAGATGATATGTCTACTATCTGGTATGGAGAATCACTAGAGGATGCATCTTGTGCAGGTGGAGGAATGCCAGAATGAGAATGAAACATGTATCTCCCTAAATTATTAGATGACATCTCTTGAACCTGTGTTGTGATACTCACAATACTAGAAAATACATCCCTCATGATCCTGTCATCAAGTACACTCTGTCCTGCAATTGTCATTTCCAAACCTTTTGGTATGACTAAAAGGTTTGGACCCACCTTTTCTAGCTTATTAGCATCCACTAGGGCATTAGGCCCTCTGAATCTGTCTGATAATCTCCCCCTCCCCTGCCCAACATGACCGAGAAAATTTGTATAATCAACATCATGATGCAAATGAAATTATGTAAACAATTATTTGCAGAAATATAGTGGAATCTCATCCTTCTGGGGCCACCTATGATGAGTATCTAACCATCGAGTATATATAAATGGTGCAAAAAGGTCATCCTCGCATCGAGTAGTCATATAACCTCTCACCTAAGCTCTATCTCGGTAATGAGGAAACATGGTCTTGACCATATTGGTGGAAATATCTGAGTCAACCTATCTATACTTCATAGCGCTAGTAACATTGCGGGAGAGAGATGTATAGAATGTATCAATAGATGTGCTAGCATAAGGGTTGTATGATTAAAGTGTGTCAATCATACAAACCAAGTCCTCTCTAATAATCTTCACCCTATATATCCCTATTAGGAAGGGTGGTGGATGATTGAATCCACTGATCAAGAACCTCAATAGCTCATCTCAATTGAGCTATGGTACTAGTGAATAACTCATCCCTTCCCTCTCTAGAATCAATAGATCTATGAGAAGATCGGTCACTACCACCTCCCTAAACACTAGCCTCTCTAGGATCTATAGGTGATGCCCCTCTACCCAATGCCATGCGATAGAAAAAATAGATATATGCTTGAAAGTATAAAGAAGAATATATATAGATCTCTGCACATGTACATGGTCTAATTCTAATTTAATTATATATTTAAACACATGTATTACAAATAAATAAACTTGAAAACAATTGAATGCATATACATTTGAAAGAAAAATGATTTAGAATCGTATACATACATGTACATATTTTCTAATGAAAAGAGGTTTTGAGTTATGGGTCAATTTTATCTAGGTTTACAGCTAGCCTAGTTGAATGTACATTAATGTTGAATGTTTAGGTTTTGGGATCAACTTGGTTTATTTCTCAATTAGGTTTAGGGTTAATTTGTTCGTGGTTAACCCATTCATGTTGGTTTCTAGTGTTCTAAGGTTTATGTTGCCTCATGTTATAGTTTCACATGTTTCTTTCATGTTAGGGTTCATGTGTTGGTTTCATGTTAGGGTTTATGTTGGTTTCTAGTACGTCAGGGTTTATATTGGTTTCTAGTATGTTAGGGTTTATATTGGTTCATGTTCCAGTTTTAGGTTAGGGTTCATGTTGGTTGAACATGTTATGGTTTATTTCTCAATTGGGTTTAGAGATCTACTTTTAAATTAGGTTTAGATGGTTAGGGTTCATATGTGTTTGTTTACTGTTAGGGTTTATGTTGGTTAATGTTGTAGTTTCATGCTAGTTTCTAGCTAATGCCATGTCATGATAGATAAAATAGATAAAACAAAACACAAATACATATGTTCGAAAGAAAAATGATTTAGTGCGTTAAGGTTTATGTTGATTTATCTTTCAGTTTCATGTTTTAGTTCCATGTTAGGGTTCATGTTAGGGATCAATATGGTCATGGTTTCATGTTAGGGTTCATGTTAAGGTTTATGTTGATTTATGTTTTAGTTTCTTGTTGGTTTCATGTTTGGGTACAATGTTATGTTTAATATGTTTTGTAATATTAATGTTTTCTAATGTCTTGTAACATTTTCCTAATGTTTTGTAACATTTTCCTAAGGTTTTGTTAGGGTTCAATATGGTTAGGGTTTCATGTTAGGGTTAATGTTGATTTATGTTTCAGTTTCATGTTTTGTAACATTTTCCTAATGTTTTGAAACACATTTAATAAAATTAAATTAATTAACTAAGTAACTAACAAATTATCTTAACTGAAAAAAATCTAAATAATATAACATTTTTTTTATTTTCTAAAATTAAAAATAACAAAATTAAACTTTAAAACATCAAATAATAGTACAACTACATAAATTTAACAAAAGAAAACTTAATAGTTCTGGGTTTTGCGGGCTGGTTCTCAGTCCTGTTTCTGTTTAGTGTGCTTAAAGTCTATTTCTTTTTTGTAATGCTTGTAAGGGGTTTTGGGTCCCCCTAAAACCTATTTTTACCAGTAATAAAAAACAAAAGAAAACTAAAAAACATTAAAAAAAAATTTTAAAAAACGAAAACAAAAAAACCCTACCTAGTTTTGGCCGAAGTTCTCCTATTCCACTTTGCAATTCTCAGAAGACGCTCAGTACAAATGAGCTGCTCTAAGAAAATCTTGGGGTATATATGGTTTTTAATTTGGCCGGAACAGGTCCGGCCGAAAAAGTTTTGGCCGGAACACACTTGCCACATGGTGCCACGTGTGTGCTACGTATGTATGACCGAAAACCTTCTAGCCGAAACTACAAAAAATGGTCCTCAAGTGCCACACAACTTCATACTTTTACCCCACAAGCCTCTGTTCAGACTATCCCTTCTAATTGCTTTCATCCATGAATGGATTAACTTAGCTAATTCTAATTTGGCCTAATTCCAATTGTCTTTGTATGCAACTTAGCAACTTAAAAAATAAATTCATCAGACTTTGGTGCACAAATGAACCAACTATGAACCAAAAAAATTTAAAAATAATCATCTTAATACATACAAAACTTATTAATAGATTTTTAATTATAATTTTTGAGTTTATTTAAAATCCATAATTAAAAAATTGAATACACAAATAATGCACCACTCTTAGAATGTGCTTGACTACTGATGCTCTTCCTTTAGGCCCCATTTGTTTGGGGAATTGAAATTTGACTCAAAACCTGATTATCACAAAATCGGGTTTTGAAATTCTGGTTTTGCATCTTCGGATTATAATTTGGACCATTTGGTTGACCTGGAAGATGGATTAGTCAATCCATCTTCTGTGTTTGGTTGCCAATTTTGAAATTGGAATTGGAACTGACAAATTCCAACTTCCAAATTTGGTTCAACAATTTTCAATTTGAATTGGAATTAAACACTCCATGTTCTATGTTTGGTTCTACATTTTGAATTGGAATTGGAAATCGACAAAGACTTTATAATTTTTTATTATTATTTAATAATGTTTAATTTATATTGCGATTTATTTTGTCCATTCTTTTGTTTTTTTTTATTTTGTATTTTTTTTTAATTGCGCTTCTGATCATACATGTGCTTCTATATTTGTGGATAAAACTTCGAAAGGATAGCTCACTTGCTTGCAATTTTTTCATGCTTATGCTCATAAAAATATATATTGATCTCCTTTATAATAATTATTAGATTATATTTTAAATTTATATGGAATATCATATTCAATCTTTCACAAATGACAAATACATCATATTTTGTTTTTATTTGATATGGTAATAGACATGATGATTGTAAAGTTATATGATATCGAGACTATATACCAAATAAAATTAGGAATGCACAATGATATTGTAAGGGTGAGTTGGAATTGAGACATACAAGTGTTTGCATAAAAATATAAATAATCATTGAATTGCTCGATATTAAATAAGTCTTGTAGTCCTCATCACAGTATATATATAGCTATTTCTACTGAATGGCCCAACAAAGTAGTGCGATTAGAGGACAAACAAAATATCATAGAAACTTAACATCGGCTTTATAGGTAGCCTCCAGTTTTTCCATAGATGTCTCGAGCGCCTTGCAAGACTTGCACTCATCAACCGCAATAGGTATTTGTGTAGATGGTGCAGATGATGTAGACAGAGATGGGGTATCGTTGGCCCACTGAAAGTAGTGACATCCACTGCCATCTTACAATATAAATCTAGGTTAGTATTGCTATAATGATTAATATTTACTAGTTGTAAATATTAAATATAGTGATATTAACAACCTTTTTCTTATTTTTGCAAGTCCAAAATTTATGGTTCTGATTTTTGTTTGTCTGTGACATCCTTAACATGTAGCGCAGTCCATCACTACAGTGACACATAGGAACATTTGTCATTGACATCACCCCTGCATCAAACAAATTTTTGTTCATTCATACTATTGAAGCAACCAAACTTAGTATTGGAGATAGATAGCAACATTCATATAACAATATGACTATTTTCTATTAGTACAAATGAGAAAGTTTCATTTATGTTGATATTATGAATTTATACAAAAAAATACAATGAAACATCTATAACATGAGATAGAAGAGGATTCGACGTAATTCATCTTTTTCAGACGTTCGAGCATGGGAGAGGATTAGAGCGGATGAGAAAGTTTCATGTATGTTTATATTAAAAATTTATACAAAATAATATAATGAAACATCTATAACATGAGATAGAAGAGGATTTGACTTAATTCATCTTTTTCAGAGGAGGGGTTTCAAGCGGGAGAGGAGGGGTTTCGAGCAGGAAATATGGAGATTCAAACTGCAAGTAGGATTCTGGCAGAATGGTTGCTGGTGCTAGTTCGGGCAGTAGTCCTGATCATGTACCTTAGGTTCTGGGGATGTTTTCTATCCCAGAACTAGACGGGGGTGTCAGTCACTTTAGTGGCAGAACAAGTTTGTCCGTCTCTGGATAGGGGTATCACGGGTACTCCCTCGAAGGTAGTGTTAAATGGGGCTCAGCCTGTTAGAGAGGATACTTTAGGAGAAGGGCCTAGTCCGTCTCCTAAAGTGATGAATAATGAGGATATTCCTTCTCAGGACCCACTAGTGGGATCAAAAAGTATTCCAGAAGCTGGAGAAGCCAAAGTCAACCCTCAAAGTCCAAAAAAGTGGTCAGACCTTGTGGGAGCAAGAAAGGAGGTTGATTCTTTTTCCTTTGAAGAACCGATTAAAGCTTTTCTTCAGAAGGGAGAAGTTGCTATTTTTGTCCCAGACACAATGGTTGATCGATCTATTTCTGCCATGGAATTTACACTGGTTGGTAAGTTTCTTGGCCCTAGACCTAATATTGAAGCTGTCAGAACTTTTGTTACAAGGAAATGGGCATTGAAAGGTCATGTGGACATTGTGGCCCTGCCTAAAGGTTTTCTTTCTTTTTCCTTTACTAATAAGGAAGACCAGGATTATGTTTTATGTAGTAGTCCCTGGATGTTTGGTCGGACGACTGTTGCTTTCCGTAAATGGTCTCCTAACTAGAATTACTCTAAAGATTTTCTTAAGGCTATTCCTGTCTGGGTTAGGTTTCCTGGCTTGCCTCTGTAATATTGGAATGAGGGATTCTTTAAAGGATTAGCCTCGTCTTTTGGGGGAGAACTCATTTTGGTTGACCCCATGACGATGGCCAAGTCCAGACTTATTTTTGCTAGAATCTGTGTCAATCTTACCCAGTTTGAAAATCTACCTTCAACTATTAATATTAAATCTAAACTGGGGCAGTGCAAACAGGAGGTGTCCTTTGAATCGCTTCCATTTTCTTGTTTTGTTTGTCACAAAATGGGGCACTGGGCTAAACATTGCCCAAAAAAAACTCCTAAGGTCTCTCTACCAGCTGTGGCAGAACCAAAAAGACAAGTGTGGAAAGAGGTTAAAGGTGATAACAGTAGTAACAATAAAGCATCGAAGGAGAAAATGGAGTCTAACGCGACTCCTATGTTGGAGGAAGGGGAAATTACTGAACCGGTGTCACATGTGTCGGCCTCTGCTGAAGTTTCAGAAATGGAAATTGATCCTAATGACAAAATCTAGAAGACCTTTGTTCCCTCAGAGAACCCTAAAAACTTGGTTGGCTTGGGTGTTTCTGATGAGGAATCAGCTCAAATGGTGGTGATGGTCCCTTTTCAAGAAGAGGTTTCTAGTCTGAGAAAACCAGAGGATAAAGTTACTGTTGAAAATCTTAAATCTAAGGAAGATGATTCATCTTCTGTTCCTGATACTCTGTCAGGGTCCAGTGATGAAGAAATAAATGCAAGTGAAGAACCTATGGATGGGACAGGACCCTGGACTGTTCAAAAATGGAAGAAGAAGAATAGGAAAGAGAAGAATAAGGATTTTTCCACTCCAAGATAAAAGGGAGTCACTACTCGAAGTAAAGCTGATGGAGGACACAAGCTAAAAGTAGATGTTGGATCCCACAAAAAGACCCAAGGCAGACATTCCAACAGAGAAGTCAGAGAGAGATAAAGCAAAAAGGATGTAGCGGATGGTAAGCAACTCACCATTTAGGTATCTGTACTCCGGTTAAAAAATGAAGTACATATCATGGAATATTAGAGGGATGAATGCCCCTCATAAACAAGACATTCTCAGGAATTTAGCTAGAGATCACAAACCTGATATAGTTTTTGTTCATGAAACTAAAATGAGTAAAGAGAAGGTTGAAAAAATTAGAATTTTTAAAAATAATGGGGTGGCTGGTATTAGCTCTGAAGGAGCCTCGGGGGGGGGGGGGGTGGT
>MU223917.1:272972-326278 GCA_018584345.1 Thuja plicata | reverse complement strand
ATGAAGAATATTTTAGATTACATCTCATATTTCTGAAGATCAGATCAAAGCATTTTACATGACATATGGCTACTTTTGAAATATAATGAGTCCATAGTTCACTTCTTGATCCAAGTAGAATTGTTAAAAGCACCACACAGGCATGGTATAGTGTTAGCGCATGGTATAGTGTTAGGATACAACTTCAAACATGAAACCAATAACATATACATGAAGAGGATACCACGATTCATTGTGAATAACATTTTTTGTGTGTGAGTGGGAACAACAGTCAGTAGAAGAGGCAGTTGTATTTAATATGTCAATTTTTCCATGAGAAAATAGAACAACAACAGTAAACTTCATCATGCTTCAGATTAGCTAGTGCATAACACAACATCAGATACAACGAAATGAAGCAGAAATCATACATGTAAATCAATGTAGGTAGTGTATCAAATGGAGCATATCTATAGTGAAAGATAACATTGTACTAATTCAAATTAGGGAAAACAAATGTACTATATCAAGGATAGATAAATCCAAATCACAAAAAGAAATATTACTCCCTAGGATATACTGTTAGACCTTGGAGGTGCTAAGAATGTAGAAAAGTTTACCTTTTCAGATACAAGAATAACGCAGAATGCTATCATGAAGATAGTGAAGTTTTAAAAAATACTTCAAGACATCCATGGTTACTCATTATTAAGCTTTGTAAAACGTTTACTCATGGTTAAATTTTTGTGTGAAGTAATGAAGATGTCTGTATGGTTAGGGTTTCGGGGTGGGTATATAATAAGCATTGACGGTATACTAGTGAGAAACCGCAACCATGGTTGTATTGTATCAAATAGAATGACAAGGGTCTCGACAGATAAAGCAATATCAGAAAACAGTGTTTCCATACCTTTCCAATGTTCGCTGGAGTCTCAGAAAGTGGTACCAAAAAAAGTTCGCTCAAACTTGAAACCACTCAAATCTGCGTCGGAAACATATGCTGCTCCTTCATGCCATTTTGGTTTCCATTCCCAACATTCTTGCCCAATCACATTCACAAACCCTCTGCAACACAAAAAACACAGACAATCGCAAACCCTCTGCAACACACCAAACACAGACAATCGCAAACCCTCTGCAAAACAAATGAAAACACAGACAATCGCAACCCCTGGTCGCTTCTTCACATTTGCAAATGAGGAAGACAGCGGTGGGGTTAAAAACATCAAACATTCGCAAACCAGGAAGACGGCGGTGGGGTTAAAAACAACAAAAGAGGAAGATAGCGGACCCGACGGAAAGATAAAATGGAGTTAAATCCTCCAAAACCTGATTTTAATTTTGAATTCCACCTATTTGGTGGGAAGATGGTGCTGCCCATTTTTGGGTTAAAATCGGGTTTCATCTTTATAACTGGAATTTAATTTATGGCAACCAAACAGTGGATTTGAGCAAAAAGTGGAAGTGACGCACCCAATTCCAGTGCAATTCCGCCAAACAAACAAAGCCTTAACTATGATTTTTGACAAAACAATTTACTACTTTAGGCTTCAAAGGAAGAAAATTCAAAGACTTCTCTCTTCTCTCATGCAGGACGACTTTGACTTAGTGAAAAGCAAAATGAATTAGCATTATTTTGACTATGAAAATTAGTGAAAAATTTAGCCTTTGTGATTCCGATTCTGCCAAATTGCCAATTTCCAGTCGAGTGCTTGTCTAAATTTGGGTGAAAGAGAAATTAGAGTTGTGGCAAATGGAAAATGGGTATGGCAGTTGAGAAGAGAGGTAAAAGGTATAGTGATGAATCTGAAGCTAAAAAGGCTCAAGAGGTTGGTGGCATTCGATCCGTTTATTTAATGCGCTGCTTTTGCTTCTTCCATCCATTTCAATATCGCCGCTTGAAGAAACTATTAAAGAGAGATTAGAGGTTGTTCAGACCCTAATCTGGCCCTTCTTATAGAGCTTCGTTAATCCCTATTCTAGTGCAGGCAAGGGAGATGTCGCGAGAGGTTGTGGAATCGGGCTTTACATCTGCCCATTGCATTTTCTTGGAAGTTTCAAAAGCCTTTTCAACAAATCCTGCAATCATGGCATACCATGAGACCACATTTCTTCTAAGCATCCTTTTTGATAGTTCACATTCTTGGTCTATGCTTCCTCAGTTTGTGTACGTGTACCAGGGTCGTTGCAACGACAACATATAATAAAATTCTTTTGCCATTTAAGCTTTTATGGGAGTCCATACCTTTTAAAAAATCTTCCATGATGACAGAGGAAGGTTGGGATACTGGTAAAAATGGAGTTTGGCTTTTACATATGTCAATCGCATTTTCTTGGAAGCTTTGAAAATGTGATCCCTCCTCCTATCGACGTCACTTATCTTTTCTACCGTTCTGCCATGATTAACTGTCTCAACCAATTCTCATTTGCCCTCCTTCACAACATCAAACCATGAGTAAATTGCCTTCTCGCAGTCTTTTCACAGATCTATTTACAACATCCACTTTTTATATCTCTATTTCATAGAGTGATTAAAATATCCTATGATTTGAGAGACTAAAAAACCCCACCCGAGGCATCTCTCTTAAAGCCCTTTGATTCTCCTGGGCACTTTGTTGTTTGGAGATAGAAGAAAGATTTCCTGACTTATCTCTTCATCCTTGAAAAATTCAAACTTGTGCTTCACATCATCAAACCATAACATTGTTCTGAATATGCAGATCATGAAAAACAAATGCTGAAAATTCCACCACAAAATATCCAAATTATGAAGAACAGATGCTGAAAGTTTCACTAAAATCTATTGTGTTTTCCTTTTTTCAAAATTTGGTCAATGGTACATTTTACATAGAGAATAGCCTCATCCTATATTTATATTGGTGAGATGAGTATTTTTTATATGAACACAAATAACATTGTGAGCTATTTGTGATGATTTTTTTTATTTTTGAGTCTTAAGTATTTTGCTCAACCCTACCACGGTGGGTGATTTTATATACATAGGATTTGGTTTTTCTTTTATATCTTGGGCATAACTTTTTCGTTGTTTTTTTATTGGTTGTTATTGTACTTTTCATAGGCAATATATTGGTGCATTCACCTATGCCCAATTAGCCAATTAATTTCCACCAATGATAACACTTTATTTTTTCATTTTCAAAAGAACCATAGCTTCTATAAAGTTAAAATTTATATTTTTTAACTTTATAAAATAAAATAAAAAATTATTTGCAATATCATTGGTTGAAACGAATTTGTGTTATAGGGACGCTTTTTTCAGATGCACAAATTTCTTCCTCCATATTGCATTATTTTCGCCAAGATTTTCATGGTTCGTTTTTTCTTTCAAATATTTTGTTATGATTTTGATTACATTTTTTATTTTTATATTACCACTTATAATTTTTTTTTATAATTAAAAAGTTGGAGAGGGCCAACTCCCAATAGATTAATCATCAAGAAATATATTAAAGTGTATGGAGTTGGGCAAGATCTCCCCATCTCAGGAGGACAACACATTTGATGATCCATATTGACATCCTACACACGAGCCACTAGAAGTCATTCATACCCAAAAAATGAAAAACAATCCAAATCCTACATATCGACATCATCAGTCTGTCCCACGAGGCAGCGAATCATTGACATGGCTAGGGAGACACCAGTAGAAATCACTAGTGAAGGATTTCATATCTCTATTCTTCCAAACCAACTCCACGTGGTCCCAATCCCCAGCTGTGGGATGCCAACTTTGTTGCTAGAGAGAGGAAGTCGCTCGTACACGGGAGAAACTCAAGAAGTCACCCTCGAGACCATTTGAGCCTCTACCATAAAACATATTCATTAAGATCTTCCTTCATCATTCTCTGTGATTGCACTCTTGGCGAGTTCATCCACCATAGAGTTACCTTCACAATATATGTGACTAATTTTGAAGTCCTCAATTGAATTGGCCAACTCCTTAATCGATTTTATCCATTTATTAAGCTTCCAATCTGGAGTAGATTCCTGCCTAATTCCATTGATGGTGATCATGGAGTCACCTTCCAGATGTATTATTCCGGCCCACATCAGCACTCCCATCTCTAATCCCTTCGTGGAAGCTCTAAATTCTACCCTATTATTTGAACCCCTCCCAGTAAATATTGTGCTTAGCTAAAATGTTTCCAGAGTCGTTTCTGATGACAACCCCAATGCCACTTGGCTTGAGATTGTTAAAACATGCCATAAAACCATAAAAAACAAAGTAACACTGGTGTAATCCAAAAAAATAGAGCAAAGAAAAGCCAAGAAATAGAGATACTCAACTAATAAACAACAATGTATTAATCTAACTTCCTTACAATTATCAAGCATTCAAATTTCTTCTAACAATACAAAGCTTGAATGTGCACAACACATATTTATACATGCAATACCAAAATCTAGAAGCTCCTCTTCTAGAGTATTCTATATCCTAGAATGTTCTAGACAATCTTAATCCTTAACATCCCCCCCCTAAGATTGGCTAGAATAATACAAAAAATACAAAAGAGAAGGGAACATTATATGATATCCCCCCCCTAATGGTCACGTGAATCATACCGAGCATACTTTGTAGCTTGAAAAATTTAGCCTCAAGCATACTCTTTGTAAATATATCTAATGTTGATCTTCACTTGGACAAAATTGAAGATTAACAATATTTTCTTGAACAAGATCCCTGATATAGTGAACATTAATCTCAATGTACTTTGTTTTAGCATGAAAAATAGGATTGCTTACAACTTGTATAGAACTTTGATTGTCACTTGATACAAAGTATTAGCTGAACTTTGTTCAAATTCAAGCTCACATAAAAGATTTCAAAGCCAAACTACTTCTTTTCTTGCTTCCTTTTCTGCCCTATATTCTGCTTCACATGAAGATAGTGATGTAGTTTCTTCTTTTTTGCTGCTCCATGTAATTGGATTTCATCCAAGCTGAAAAATATAGCCTCCAGTAGATTTTCTATCATCAATATCACCACCCTAGTCTGAGTCTATAAAGCCAAGCAAAGAAATTGGGGACTTGCAACTGTAATGTATGTCATAGTATATTATTCCATGAACATATCACAAAATTCTCTTGGCAGCCATCCAATGACTTTCTTTGGGTTCCTGCATAAACTGAGATACCATATTGACTACAAAACAAATGTCTGGTCTAGAATGAGTTAGATAAACCAAGCTACCAACAAGTTTTCTATATAGAGTAGGATCTACTTTCTTGGAGGTGCATTCCTTAGTAAGCTTGACTCCAGATTGGAAAGGAGTGAGGGTTGGCTTGCAATCAAGCATTTTAAATTTCTCTAAAAGATCCAAAGCATATTTTGTTTGAGAGATGAACAACCCATCATGAAGCCTACTGATTTACAAGCCTCAAAAATAAGCTAGTTCACCGAAATCACTCATATAGAATGCCCCTTTGAGATCTGATTTAAAATCATTAATTAAACCAAAATTTTGTCCAACTATGAGTAAATCATCTACATAAACTACAACAATGATGATGTCATTTTTCACTTTCTTCACATAAAGATTTGGATCTGATTTACATTTTTTAAACCCATGAAGCTCGAAATACATGTCAATCTTCTCATTCCATGCTCTTGGTGCTTTCTTAAGTGCATAGAGTGACTTCTTCAATCTACAAACATGATTAGGATGTTTCTGATCTATAAAACCTAGAGGTTGATCCATATATATTTCTTCATATAAATCTCCATTTCAGAAAGCATTTTTTACATCAATTTGATGAACATGCCACCCAAGACTTGTAGCCAAACATAAAATAACTCTAATTGTATTCATTTTTATGATAGGAGAAAATGTTTCTTCATAGTCAACACCCTATTTTTGATTAAATCCTTTAGCAACCAATCTAGCCTTGAACTTTTCTATATCACCATTTGATCTAAATTTTGTCTTGTAAACCCACTTGCAACCAATAAAATTCTTACCTTGGGGTTGAGGTACAAGTTCCCAAGTTTTATTTTCCATTAATGCATTATATTCTTCTTTCATGGCTTGCTCCCATTCTTTCTTCCCTCTAGGTTCCTTATATGATTTTGGATCATTTTCTTATAATGGTTTGGCCATGGGAGCACAACAATTCCTTCCTTGGATCGTTGAGCCTTGCCTATAGATTTATTCAACACTTCTTGTCTTTTGTCTAGCTGGAGAAACATCTTCCTCATTATCACTACCTGCAGAGAATGATTGATCACAAGCATTAGTAGTTTCATTTTTATCAACAATACATACCTCATCCTCATCAATATAGTCTTCACTTCTTTCTAGAATAGGAGAAGCATTTGTTGTTGTAGAGTGAGAGAAAGTGGTTGTAAGTTGTGAATGCTCATCAAACTTTACATCTCTACTAACAAATACCTTGTTTGTTGCCAAATCATATAACTTATAAGCCTTTAATTCTTCACTATAACCCATAAACAAACACTTGTGACTCTTTGGTTCTAACTTTTTTCTCTTTTCATCGGGAATATGTGCCCAAGAAATACACCCAAATAATTTTAAATAACCAATGTGGGGCTTTCTACCACTCCAAGCTTCTTTATGGGTGATATTTGTGAGGGTTTTAGAGGGAATTCTATTCACAATATATGTAGCACAAGAAACAGCCAAACCCAAAAATTTATTATGTAAACTTTTAAAATGCAACATACAAAGAGCCATTTCTATAAGAGTTCTATTCATTCGTTCAACCACCCCATTTTTTTGAGGACTAAATGATACTATTCTTTGCACTTTAATTCTACAATTCTCACAAAATTACTCAAATGCATAGTTACAATACTCACCCCCATTATCTGTTCTTAAGCATTTAATTCTTTTCCCGCATTGATTCTCAACTAAATCCTTAAATTTTTGCAAAACTTCAAGTATCTCATTCTTTCTTTCAATGAAATAAACCCATACTCTCCTACTATAATCATCAAGAAAAGTGAGGAGATACTTGGCACCTGGAAGTGAGGGATAGCTTGGTTCACATAAATCACTATGAATAAGTTGTAATGGATGACTAGCTCTCCATGCTTTACTTGAATCAAAAGGATCTCAGTGATGTTTCCCTAACACACATCCTTCACAAACTCCTTCAGATGGTGAGATTTTTGTTAACCCTCTAACCATATCCATTCTAACCATATCTTGCAATTTCCTATAATTGATATGTTGAAGTCTAGCATGCCAAAGTTTTGACATATAATCAGCTTGAGAAATATAATCATGAGAGTGTTTAAATTCTTCATCAGCAAATCCCACAAATTTAAAAAGTCTCTCCTCATGATCAACTCTACCAATGGCAATTATATTGTTTGGGTCTTTTCTATCTCTAACAATAACTTGCTCAACAGTAACAACAAACTCATATCCAACTTGAACTATTTTGTATACTGAAATTAAATTCACTCCTAATCCTTCAACCAATAAAACATTTTTCAAAGACCCATTTGTTACATTAATAGTTCCTGTACTTAAAACCAACAGTTTCATTTTATTGCCAATAGTACTTTCTTGATCTAAATTCTTTCCTTCATAAAAATCAGTAAGCAAAGTTCTATCTCCAGTCATGTGAAATGATGCACCTAGATCTAAAATCCATTCTTTAATAGAATCTAAAGCAAATCACCCCCTTAACATTAGATTTAATTTCAGGTGTAGCACTTACCTCCTTACTTGTTTTATCTTCTCTTTTTTGGGAGATGGCTACAAAGTTGTACCTGTCCTTCTTTCCATCCTTAAACTTTTCTTGCTTGGGATTGTATTGTTGCCTTTCATTGTCCTTCTTTTTCAAACAGAATTTCTCCATGTGATTTTCACCACCACAATACCTGCAAATAACGAGTTTTCTTCCAACTTGTTTCTCTGCACCATCATTTCTCAAAAAATGGTTAGAACCCTCATTATTCTAAAATTTATTATATCCTCTCTAATTCTTCTTTCCATCATTTCTAAAAGACTTACTTCTAGCTGTATATGCATGATTTTTCTTAATATACCCATCTTTAATAAGTTGGGCTTCTTCATCTATAAAAGACTTACAAACTTGATCAAAAGTTTGTTGTGGAGTATTAGGATTTAGCTGAATAATCCTTTTCCTTGATTCCTTAAATACCTTGTATGGCTAAGGAAGCTTACTTTCAACCATTGCAATCAACTAAAAATCTTTCTTTTCATATTCAACACCTATTTTCTTCAGCTGAGCATTTAAAAGGTACCTTCATTGAAATAATCATCCTTTTTTTCAAAATAAGATGAATCCAAGTTCACCAATTTTTCCTCTATGCTAAATGTGCTAGCAATATCAGCATCTTTATAATATTTTTCTAAATTATCCCACAACACTATTGGATCATCAATATCAACAAACCTTCTATTGAGATTGGGGCTTAAAGCTTTATCAATAATAACTTTAGCTTGCTCCAACTTACATCTCCAAAACTCTTTTTATCTATCAGTTTGGGGTTCTCCAATCTCTTTATTCAATATCCTCCATAAAGCCTTTTCTCTCAAAGCATTCTTGACTACAATCTTCCAATCTGCAAAACCACTTCCATCAAAGATTGGCAATACTTCATTTGTAGAGCCCATGTTAGCCACACAAGAAAAAACTTCAACCAAATACTATTCTAGCAATATAGAATCTTTTAAACAAATCACTTCAACAATCTATTTATAGCTGAACCTCACAACAATATTCTAGCTAAACCTCACAACAATCTTCTAGCTGGACCTTGGCTCTGATACCATGTTAAAATTACAGGCCATAAAACCATAAAAAACAAAGTAACAATGCTATAATCCAAAAAAAATAGAGAAAAGCAGAGCCAAGAAACAAAGATACACAACTAATAAACAACAATGTATTAATCTAACTTTCTTACAACCATCAAGCATTCAAATGTCTTCTAACAACCCAAAGCTTGCATGTGCACAATGCATATTTATACATGCAATACCAAAATCTTGAAACTCCTCTTCTAGAGTATTCTATATCCTAGAATGTTCTACATCGAATCTGGAGTGTTCAATGGAAGGCTATAGAAATCCTCTTCTCTAGATTCTTCTAGATAATCTTAATCCTTAACAGGGGTTTTCGTGAGTGGCCCCATCGAAGTTTACCTTGACCCAGCTAGCTCCTGGAGTTTTCCAAATCCTAAATATCGACATCATCAACCTATCCCATCAGGTAGGGAATCATTGACATGGCATGGGAGACAATATTAGAAATCACCAGCAAAGGCTTTCATATTTTTGCCAAACTAGTTCCACGCGGTCTCAAATTCCTAGTTGCGGGAATTCAACTTTTTTGCTAGAGAGAGGCAGTCGCCTGTGTGTGAGAAAAACTCAAGCAGTCACCCTCGAGGCCATATGAGCCTCTTCCATAAAACATATTCATTAAGATCTTCCTTCATCATTTTGTGTGATTGCACTCTTGGCGAGTTCATCCACCATAGAGTTACCTTCACGATATATCTGACTGATTTTGAAGTCCTCAATTGAACTGGCAAGCTCCTTAATCCATTTTATCCATTTATTAAGCTTCCAATCTAGAGTAGACTCCTTCCTAATTCCATTAATGATGATCATGGAGTCACTTTCCAGATGTATTTTTCTGGCCCCCATATGCACTGCCATCTCTAATCCCTTTGTAGCAGCTTTGAATTCTACCCTATTATTTGATCCCCTCCCAATAAATTCATTGTGCTTTGCTCAAATATTTCTAGACTCATCTCTGATGACAACCCCAATGCCACTTGGCCTGGAGTTTTGGCGAGTGGCCCCATAGAAGTTTACCTTGACCCAGCCAGCCTCTGGAACTGTCCAATACGTGTTTGTGTGAGCTCTTGATTTATCCCCAACATCGGTAATACCAACCAAAATCAGGACTGTGAGTCCTCTAAAATTTTTAGTTAATTTGTCATCCCATATGGATAATATTTTATGTTTGTCTGATCTCTTCCTTGCTTCCATGTTAACAAGTTCTATCATAGTCACCTCAATTTTGGAAACCAGATGTTCTCTAGGAAAGAACTCTGTCCGGAAGATCCTTCTATTTTGTTCCTTCCACAACTCCCATATAATAATGGAAGGATAAATTTTCCATATACCGTCAAAGATGAAATTTATCATATGTGAGGACCACATATGGAACCAACCTACCAACATCCTTGGTTTAGGTGCTTGTAGATTCCTTTTTGGAAGGAAGTGATTCTAGTAGTATTCAGTGTAAGGGCATATTAGGAGTATTTGATTAGCATCCTTGACATGTTTCTTACACATTGGACAGTGTCTCGGGATGATGATACCAATTTTGTTGAGCCTATCCTAGGTTAAAATTCATCCTTGAATGGCGAGCTATGCAAAGGCACCGGCCCGCGGAGAGAAATTCTTCAGGTCTTTCAGCCATTAAGGATCAGTAGCAATATCTTCCTATACTTTGATACTAATCTTCACCTTGTATTCCCCATCTTGAGAGGCTCCCCATCAAATCTCATCATTCTTCCTGGACCATACTATTCCACAGAAGTGAAGGATCACGTAGCCAGTTTATTTTTCTTATGTACAGGAGCATGGATGTCATCAAAATATTTCCATTTCCACATCTTCTTACCATTTTATCTATCAACCCATCCATAATCCAAGACTTTATTTCCCCATGCCCTAGTTATCTCTTCCCTAATTTGATCCAATTCCCTCTCAAAATGAAGAGTTGGATGACAGTCCCAAGAATCTTCCCAAAACTGAGCTTGCCTCCCATTATTGACTTCCCATGTTATATGTCTCGTGATTACATGCCTGCATTCCATTGCAAAATTCTAGATGGCTAATCCCCTAGGCGGATCGAGCATGTTCAAAATTATGATAGGTTCATCTGAGTCTAAATACTTTTTCCTCATCAACCAAACCCATTTCATGTTGCCATCCCAAAATATGCTCCATAGCAATTTAACATCCGTGGCAAGGTTCATGTTATGGATCTTCCTGATACCCACACCTTTTGCTCCATATGGTTTTCATATGTTGTCCCATGACAACAACGGAACTTTATTCTTATCTTCTGGCCCATTCCAAAGAAACTTGCACATAATTTTGATCAGATCATCACTCAGTGCCTTCGATATTTCTGGACAAGACATTGAATAGATGGGGATGGAAGAGAACTATTTTGATCATGAGAATCCTGCCAGCTGAAGACAACCATTTCCCTTTCGAGAGATCCAATTTCTTTTTGCAAGTTCCACTTATAATGTTTCTATATATAAAACTAAAATAGAATTAAATTTGCACAAACAATCAAGTAACAGTGCATATTATTTAAAGACAATGTAAGATGTTGAATGTGCTAAAGCTAATAATAAAAAACATTTTAAAAGAAAAAAATAAGTAAATTATGTTTTTGATTATGGTAAAAATAGTTTTTGAAGGGAACCGTAACCCTTTACATCAGCAAATTTTGAGGGGAATCTGGAAGCCAACACAGATGAAACGCCACAAAAGAGTATACCTTTCAAACTAGCAGTCCAAAACTAACAAACAAACAACAACTAGCAAAAATGAAGCACTAAAGCCCAAGCTGCCCAAAAAAGAGGTCCAAGCCTCACAACATTAAGAATTTTCTAGGGAATTAAAGCTCCCCAATCAAATATCTAGGGTTTTGACATGGAACCCAAAAACCTCAGGATCAACACCATAGGAAAAAACAACCCCAAAACCTACCTTAAACCTTAATTAAAAACAAATAGCAACCAAGATAGGCCCTTGAAAATTATCAGCATCCACCTGCAAGCTCCTACTTGCAACGAGCAAAAAAAAAAGCCCTGAAAAGCATTAAAAGAGGGATAAGAAGGAATCCCTCATCCACGGCTTTGGTAAAAAATCTGATACCCAAAACCGTAAGGATCTAAATCAAGAAAATATCCCTCTAATATCCAGCAGCAACAAACCACTTGGTGTTAGGCCTGAGAAGAAACCACAGACCAACCAGCACCAAGGGCTTTCCACCACCACTATACTAGCACCATAACACAACCCACTATGCCTTAAAAATAGAGGGCCATCCCCCAACTAGTTCCATCTTGCCATCATGTAGCTAAATGAAATAGGAGACCTGTCACATCTACTAACAATATCCACCTAGCAGCCACAGTCCACCTCCATAGAATGAGCCTCCACCTCAATAGGATCTTCCACCTCGACAGGAATCAATGAAGAAGAGAGAAGAAGAAGAGAAAGTCTCCACCACCAAGAAGCTACAAGATAAAACCCCATCTCAATAGGAGTACTCAACAGATGAAAAAGGCCAAAGAAAGAAGCCCCCGAAAGAGAAGCTTCCAGGCCACAGTCTCTGCAAGAAAAAACCTCCAAAAATAGTGGAGGAACAAAAATGACCGAGACAGACAAAGTGGAAGAGGAAGAGGCAAAGCCTGCCCTTAAAAAGTCCAACCTAACCTTACAGCCCCCTGGATCAACAAACCACCAACAAAGCATTTCAAACCTCTACACCGAATAAAATCTTCCACACTAAGTCTGCACCCACCTCCACAAAACGAGCCGCCCATACAAAGAAGACTAGTTAAACTAGACTTGAAACGGAAGGAAGACCTCTCACAGGCAAAGCCCGAGCCCCCACCTCCTTGTGCGTAGAGCAAGACCCATCAAAAGCAACAGACACCAGTCTCTCCACCCCTGAAAGAAGAAGCACGGACCACCGAAGCCCTCAACCACCATAGACGACGACACGTGCTTTTTTATCTTCACCCCCATTTCCTTCGTCGCTATCTTCTCCTCCTGCCATATCGCCCTCTACACCTCCTACACCTACAGAAACCCTAGCGCCACTCACACCCGCGCTGCTCTCCATCGCTAGGATTTTCTATATAAATAAATTATGTTATGTTTATATTTTCAGATAATTTTAAATAATCTATTATTATATAAAGAGAATAAATAAATATTTAAATAAAGTAAATTTTAATTAATATAAAATTAATATGAAAATAGTTTTAGAACAAGAAACAATACATGGAATATGTAAAATAGTTGAATATTGATTAAAACATAGTTTATTGAAGTAGGAATATATTTAATAGTTTATTTAAATCTTACAAATCTATGGTACTTGGCTGAGTGTTTTTTACTTCTTATATTCTAGTATCTACTCAACCGTTTTTACATAATAATGAATTTCATAAGATAAAGGTCAATTATATATCATTTCTTTATTCAAATTATTTTCAACTGGCAGTTTTTTTTAGTTCTCTACATCTGCTCATCCTTTTATCATTATTATTATACTAATATAGTAATTAATTTATATTTTTATCTTTAAAATAGACTAATTAATTTATATTATAAGATAATTTAACCATGTTTAAACAAAATGTATATGGAGTATAAATATCTTCTTCATTCTAGGAGATCAACATCAAACCAATACAAATGAGAATTGATTAATTTCACAAAATAGTTGTTTAGAGAATTTTTTAGATTTTTATTTAAATTATTAAAATGTATGGTAACATTTAGGGAAAGAATTAACAATGGATGGAAACCTTATGACAATCCCTGACCAAAAGTAGAGTAGAACAAGTATTGGCATCAAGGCGATAGGAACTATAGACCGCAATGGGTATTCGAGTGCGGATGATGGTTGGAAAAAAATCTCCCCATCCATCAAGAGTGACACAACCCTAAAAACACTCAAAATAAACAAAGCTAGTTCACATCAGAAAACACACGAAAAATGTAATTTTGTATTTCAACTATTGGCAACAGAGTCTGAGTAGGCGAAAGGAACTATCATGGATCATGCTGAAATCATATTGGCATGAATAGGGACAACATCCGCCCCTGAGAGGGTGGAAGGAAAACATGTGGATAGGAAATGTTTTGAAAAAGTATAGCCTTCAAAATGGGAAGGAATGGTGGTTTAGGAAAACATCACTCCCAAAAGAATACACCTCAATAAATTGGAGAATCAAGCCCCCAGATGTGGCTGAGAAAGAAAAATATAATCGATGCAACCTGGATTTAAAACGAAAAGGAATTTTGGTTTGATGAGGTGTTAAACACTAATTACCTCCCTGAGTCCACGTTTTCAATTCTTTTTCATGAAGAGGTTATCATAAAAACTAGGTATTTACTGGCGGACATAGGGTTATTCATAAAAAGGAGTGACAGATACACTAAAAATTAGGAAGAGAAGAAAAAATGGTGTCATTAACAATCAGTGAATAAAATAGTTGTAGGGACCTTACCGTATATCTTCTATTTGGTCACCTTCCCATCTCGCGATGAGAAGTAAAGGGCCTAGAATAGTGAGCCTCATTTTTTAGATGGATCCCAATGCACCTCATCAAATGAAACCCTAAGTTTGATCCATGGGGCCATATAGTGGAAGAAATCTCCACTTGGATATGCCTTTATAATCTATCATCGAATTACTAGAAGGAGGAGATCCTAAAAGGCATTGGGGAAAACTAGGTAAATTCATGTATTTGGATAAAATTATAGTTGATAATGTGAGGGGGTCACACTTCAGAATATGTATTTCCATTCCATTCAATCAAGTTCTCCCCTCTAAAATTGAGTTGGTGTCAGATATGGGAACAAAACATTTCCAGGGAAGATCAATTTTTTTAATACCATAAGTGTAAATAGGTGGATAGTTAGGGACACGTGTTCTTCTATGGTAACAATGATATGAATTAATAGGTATGAATAAACTGTAGCCCCATAAGTAGTGAAGGAAGAAGAAATTCCAATTGGAGGTCTCCTAATAGAAATGGAAAAGGAATTGATAGAGCTCATTTTGTCCTATAGAAGAGGCTAAAGATATCACTTGCGAGGAGAGTTTAACATCTTGGGACTTAATCCCAAAGGAGTTTAACAAGAGAAAAAGGAGAATTTTAAGATTCCACTAGAAGTTAGCACTAGAGATATACAAAAATTGGCATAGGCATTAGAAGAATACCCTCACTTGTCAGATCAATCAGGGATGACTCATGCCAACTCCCTCCAGGAGTATAATTTGATCATCCTTGGTGAGGAAGAAGGAAGTAAAGCAGTTCTTGAGACCACTTTTGAAGATGGAAGAAAAGATAGTGATAAGGAAAATTTGGACAATGAAAGTGATAACTCATCAGATCTAGATAAAAAATTTGAGCAATACCAGGTAGGCATATTAGGTGAAAGAGGTATTGTAAAAATCCAATTGGGATTTAAGACCCCAAATTTTAGATCTGCTAAGTAGATAGGACATAAAATGAATAAAGAAAACCTTGCAGTGGGAGGAGGTGCCAAAGGGAAAACCAAGCTAAGCCAAACCAATATTAGAAATGGAAAGGAGTTATTCCTTCCTGATGATCCATTAGGATCTTTAGTTTCGTATTTATGGGATTAAATGCTTCTAGTAAATGGAACCCTATCAGGTGTCAAATTAAGCCTAGCTATGATTATTTTGTTAGTGTACAAGAAAAAAATGGAGAAAAGAAGAGCAGGGAAACAAGTTGAGACATTTGAGGTAGTGGGATGGGCTATTTGTGGAATCTGAATAGGTATTTGGTGGGATTGGTGTTTTCTAGATCCAACAAAGGCTACATTCTCTCTAATTTCAGCCTATCAAATTTGCATGTTGGTCAAATACAAATACTGCCAACATGATACTACCTAGATGGTTATAAATGTGTATGTGCCCATCTTAAGAGTCGCGAAAAGATATCTAAGGGGATTGATCACATAGAAGTTAAAACAATATAATTAGAGGATCTTGAGAGGAAGATATTTCAATGCAACACTAAAAAATTTCAAGAAGCGGGGAGAGATAAGCAATTTGATGAGGATTTAACAAGATATTCTAGAATTTTTAGACGAAGATAAACTAAGAGAAGTCCCTACAAAGAATGGGTCAAAGTATACTTGAACAAATAGAAGACAAGGTTTTGCCTATATTACAGATAAACTAGATCACTTCTTCTTGTTTGGGGATTGGACTGAGGTATCAAATGTGATTCAAGCTTCAAGTCGTCCCTTCATTAGGTTTGATCACTTCCCTATCCAGCTAACAATAGCACAAGACTGATACAATGGTGGCTCTGCCTTCAGATTTGAGGAGATGTGGACAAGGGACCCCACATTGTATAATTTGGTGGCCAAGTGGTGGAATGAAATCTAGATAAAAAACCATTTCAAAATGTTCTCTTTTCACAAGAGGTTGTCTCATGTTAAGAGAAAACTAAAAGAGTGGAACAAGGTGCATTCTAAGAATATATTTAAGGAAAGTGCACAGGTCGAGAATGAATTAAGGAATCTAAATAAAATAGTAATTGAGAATGGCATGGGGGTAGAGGAATTTTTAAAAGAGAAATCTCTCAAGACTAAGAAAGAATAAATAATGGCAAGTGAAGAATGTTTTTAGAGGAAAAAATTTAGGGAGGTATAGCTTGAGGAAGGATACAAGAATACCAAATTATTTTACAATATGGTCATTGTCAACGGAAAAAATAGAATTGTGGATCTAGAAAAAGAAGATAGATCTATTGCCCAAATAGGAGAAGAGATATAAATCAAGAAGTAGTTTGATACTTTCAAATAATCATAAACCAAGAAATTTAGAACTAAGGACATAAATGGAATGAATTCCAAGGAAGAATTACCAATATAATCATGGAAGTAGAAAATAATGAGCTATTCAAAATAATCATCCTGGAAGAAATCAAAACAACCACTTGGTCCTGATGGGTCTTCTATGGAATTTTATCACATCTTTCAAGACATTATTAAAGTTGATTTTCTAAGGATGGTAGAGGAATTTAGGAGGGAATATATTGTGCGGGGGCCAGTCAATCATACTTTCATTGCCTTGTTCCCTAAGAAGAAAGAAGATTAAATAATGAGTGACTTTCAACCATTAATAACACTATATAACACCTATAAGGTTATCACCAAAACAATAGCCAACGAAGTTAAAAGGTTGATTGTCAAAGTAATTTTAGAAGAACATAGTGGGTTTTTTCTGGGGAGATCCACTATAGAAGCCATTATTGTTGCTCATGAAGCCATCCACACAGAAAGGAAACTAAGAATGCCTAGAACAGTAATTAAATTAGACATACTATATTTGGTAGACAAGGTTTTATTTTTGGATACATGTTAATTAGGTTCATATTTAATACAAATTGGGTATCTATTAGGTCAAGATCTACATTGATACACCTAAGTTTTCTGTTATAGTAAATGGGGTTTCTCAAAGTTTCTTCAAAGCTTCAAGGTGCATAAAAAAAGGTGACCTGCAATCACCTTTCTTGTTCATAATCATGTCCAACAAGCTTTGAGAAGAATCATCTCATAGGCCAGGGAGGAAGGCGTGCCAGGGATATAGGTTACTCTGAGAGTAGAGGTGATAACACATCAACAATTTTTTGATGATACAACTCTATTTATAATAGCCATATTGTAAGAATCTAGGGTAATAAATAAACTACTAGACAAATATAGTAAGGCGTCAAAAAAACCATCAATTGAATAAAATCAGAGCTCTTCTTCCTCAATGTAGTGCCTAGCCTCCAAAGGGATATAGCATACACCTTGTGTTTAAGAGTGGCCAGCCTACAAGGGAGATTCCTTGGCATGCCCCTCTTTCTAGGTGTTAACAAAAAATGCTACCAAGATAAGCTCACACAATTTTTCAAGAATAAAATGGAACTTGGAAGGGGAAATGTCTTACCTCAGATGGGAGATTCTTGATGGTTAAGGAAGTTTTGTCTACCATCCCAATTATACAATATCCTACATGAAGTTTCCAATCTCAATTGAATATATCCTCATTCAAATCATGTATAGGTTATTTTGGAATGGGCCAAATGATAGCCATAGATTTCTATTGATGTCATAGTACAATATATGCAAACCTCAGAACACAGGTGGAGCAGGGACTAGAGAACTAAAGAAAATGAACTCAACTTTTTGTTCCAAACTAATCTGGGTTATGTTTAAAGGTAATCATAAATGGGATAGGATACTAAGGAGAAAAAATTTTGATTTTTATGACCCCATTAGCATTATCAATACGTGTAATCCTCCAAAATGATGATCTATATATTGGAATTTAATTTTTGAAAGAAATGAGATTATCACCAAATGCACTACTTGGAAAGTCTGCAATGGACACAAGGCTTCCTTATGGGAATGTTGGTAGGATTGTCATCCAAAATTATGAAATATCCTTAATATCCAAGATATCAGAAGAGAAACAAATAGGGTCTAGAGGAAGAAGGTTTGTAACTATAGAAATATTTTCTTGGAGAATGACATCAACACATGTGTCTATAAAAAATTTGATGAGATCAACGATCCTCAAGATCATAAGAGCATCTTAATAACATTTTAAGGAAAAGAGTTATTCCAACACTAGAATGAGAAGATGAACTCACAAGGTGTGCATCCTTACATGGATAATGAAAGTGGAGAATATTTAGAAAATCAAAGAATTAATTGAAAACAATGACCAATGGCCAAAAACCTCCTCTGGGGAAAGCATATTCTACGCAAAGTTGGGGACTTCTATTGGTTTCCTATACAAAATTTTATTCTCACCCAAGATAGATTGGAAAAATCTGCTATAAGAGGCCACAATACCTGTATATTATCTACAAGAGAAATACGGAGATGGTAGATCACATTTTGCTTCTATGTCCATTTACAAACTTCAATTGGAAATTCTTCATGATAAAATTAAATTTCAAAACTCCCTTTTCCTTAGAATATGTAAGGATGTGTTGGCATTGGTTGTCATTGATAAAAAAACCTCCATACTAACACTCTAACGGTATTAGTTGGTTGTTGGAAGTTTTGGTTATGTACCTACTGATTATCGTTAATGCAACAAGAGTTTCAGTTATACTAAGAACAAGACTTTTTGGTGTTCCTGGTATTAATTGGTAGTGCACATAGTTCTACTCACGATCTATTTGTTCTAGTGCACTTACATGATTTCATTTCTCTATAGCACATGGACTATTCTATCAGCTTCTAGTGCTTGTATTAGCTATAGATTTTTTACCGGTATCTAGACAGTTGTGCAAGTACATAAGAAGGTTTTGGTGTTTTGTTCACAATGTACTATGGACATCTTTCAGTTATCTTATGTCTTCATCTTTTGGGCTTGGTTGTGGGATTGAGATGGCTTCAGTAAAATGAATTGTAATACCTTAAGCCCGACCTATATATGGGTACTAGAGTAGTGTGTAATTAGTCTTATGTATATCCTAGATTTAGGACCGAGGCTATGAATTAAATGAAATTGCAATCTTCTTAACATTGGGGTTGTTACACATTTGGTGTAAATCTGACATATGTAAGATCAAATACTAATATAAATGAAGAAGAACTTATTGGTATCCAGTTAATGGTGTGTAAATAGAATCAGTGTGAAATTGATACAATTCATGTGGCAGTAAGTGGCTGAAGTGGGTTGTATGCGAAGTGACTTTGAATCTATGTGAAGGAGATCCATGTTCATACACATCAGTTAGTTGACCTTAGTGGTAAATTCTATCTCTTTTCATATATTCTGGTAGTAAGCCTTTGTGTATCAACAATGAGCCTGTTTATTGGCAGTGAGCCTTAATATTCTAGTAGTGAGCCTTATTCTACCTACAGTGATTAGTACCTAAAGTAAGTCAGTGTGAAAATCACCATACCGATGTAACCTTCACAAGTGTTTTACATTTCATGACAATTAGATTCTCCATGGATTTTCCCATCTTGGGTTTCCACGTAAAAATCCTAGTGCTCTAAGTGTTTGTGTTTCTATGTTCTTAATACATACATTTTATGTTTATGTTTTTTTTCTTAACCAATAAATATAAAGTTGTTAACACTCTTGTTTATGAGTTGACCGGCAGAAGAAAGTTCTTATAAGTTATGTGGGAATAACTTATTCACCCCCCCTCTCAATTATTCAGTTTGTTCAACAATTGGTATCAGATTTTGGTGCCTTGTAGATAGAGCTTAACTGATTGAGGAAGATCTTAGAAGTTTGAATAGATGGGAGGAAAATAATTCACTGAAGAATATTAGCAAATCATGATGAGTGATATTGAAGATACTGAATCAAAAAATGAAGGCCCAAAAGAAGTAAATCATTGCCTTGAAACTTTAAGAGATTAGATAAAAAAATTTGAAGAAAGACATAAAGAAATTAGTTGAGAGTTGAAAGAATTAAAGGAAAAAATTATTGAACTGGAACAAGAACTGATAGTTCTGAGAAAAACAAGAGATATTAGTGCGGACCTGAGTCTGGAAACAAACATAAAGATAGATAATGGAAAGGTTCAAAAAGAAGACCTTGTCAGAGATGGATCAAGGTACAAGATGAAGAATGCTTGGATCACAATATTAGAACTGGATACAACATTTGAAGAATGGAAGGTGATAGAAGAAAACTTCAAGGAAATGATCAGAAAGAGTTAAGAGAAAAATGAGAAATTAGAGTTGGAATTGAAGAAACTAAAGGAAGAGACCAAGGCATGTGAAATAAGTTCTATCTTAATAGACATACCAAAAGATCGCAAAGTCAAAGAAAGAGTAGAGTTTATCGGTGAATTCTCAAATCAGAATGACAATGAAAAAGAAGCACAGGATAAGGAACATACAAAGTTTGAGGTACCAAATAAGACCAGAATTCAGAACACACCTACAAGAAGGCTACTGATAAGATAACTGAATGCTCAAAGTTATTTATCTTTCAATGTTTATTGTTATATTTGCAAAAAAAATTGTCATAAGGCAATAGATTGTAAAATGAGAAATATGCAAAAGATTCAATGCTTTAACTATCAAAAAATCGGTCATAAAGAAAGTCAATGTAAGAATCAAGGATTAGATCAAGAATGGAAGAATGCAATGCTTAATATCTTTCAAGAAAATTTATATGTATGTCAAAATTTTGGACATAAGTCTAATCAATGCAGAGCTAAATTAATAACATTTTGGAAAAGAGCTTTGAGTTGTTTCAAGTGTGGTCAGACAGGTCACTATGCTAACTCATGCAAGTCTGATAGTGTACTAGAAAGTACTGGATATAATAATCATATTACAAAATATAGTGGATGTCAAAATTAGAACATGGAATGGAGAAAGAATTCTGATGGTGTAGATAGTTTGGTGGTATCAGATCCTAGTACTAGTCTTACACCTCCCCTATTCTAGAGTTGTATCAGTTGCAACTAGATTTTTACTAAGAAAAATGATAAAGCATTAATGATGACAAGATGGTTGTGAATGATTGACAAGTGAAGTACATTTGTTGTGTCAGCAATAATCAATTTGAGTGAGATTCACAATCATGGACATTCATGAGTCTTTAAAAGGTGATTTTTTTTTGAATCACTTGGTGTTGTAGCATGAAGGATGTTATTTGGAAAATTGTAGAGCACTCCAGTGAGAGAAATTTATGAAGAATCATGGCACCAAAATCAGCTTCCTGTTTCAATATGAAAAGAAAGGTGAAGAAAGGTATTGAACAAAAGGAATTTAATTAGGAGCGAATAAAACAATTGGAGTTAGGATTGCTAGAGGATGAAATGGAAAAAGTGAGAGAGTTAGGGATCGATATTTGGTGAGAATTCCCGTGGTGTGATGAAAAGGAATTTATATTGTTCACATTGAAGCAATTTCAAGGTGAAACATTGATACTGGATAGACCATGCATCATAAAAAACAAGTAATTAAAGTGATCATTGGTTTGTGTAGCATTGGAAAAGTACATGAAAATAAATCTATCAGTTATGATGAGGTGGAGGCCCCAACGGTGATCAGAAGGGATCAATGCACATTTACAATTCACACCATTGGAGATCCTATTATGGGGTGTGTTGTACATGACATGTCTTACAAAATTCAATTCCATAATTATGATGGTTCTAATTTGGTTGTAGGCATGTATATGACATGTAAGATATTGCATAAGGATGCTAAAATGGATTTGTGTAAAATGTTATTGGACAATTTTTTGTTGAATGTGAAAATGTCAGTAGAGGATAGCTATGGTTTATGTTTTGGGTCATTGGTTATGTGCTTGGTATTTTAGTTCATGAGCTCTTTTCCTAGAAAGGAGAATGTTGTATGGATAACTAACATTCCATTCAATATACATATTTATAGGTACTTGGAAGGGCTGGAAAATAAAATAGATACCTACAAGGTATACTTCTTATCCCTTCAAGAGAGACTTAGTTTAGATCTGGTGGTTACTGGTGAAGTACCTGTAAGACAATATGATAGAGATTTCTCTTTGGAATAAAAGAAATTGGAAGTAGTCATAGGTGTTTCACCCTATGAACCTTAGGGGAAGAAGACAAGTGTGAAAGGAAAGGAAGCTATTACAATTTTGGTATCTAAGAGTGAAGAGGAAGATGCTAGTAGAGAAGAGAGTGTTTATGAGATAATGAATGGAATAGAAAGAGAAGATGAGTCAAACCTGACTTGGTAGATGAAGAAGAAGTTTTGCTGACATGATCAAAAGTTGTTGATTCTAATATTTTCAAGTTAAATATAGATAATGAATAATTTGACAGACTTGGAGGTTTTTTGGATGAATTTTCACCAGCCAATGTAACCCTTGTGCTAAAAAGGCTTATCAATCATTTGATTAACAAAATGATTATGGTATCTAGTATATATGGTTTTCTACCTAGGGAGTTGGTTGTAAAAGTTGAGAAAATTTTGCTACAATTTGGTGTTGATTACTAAACTGTGAAAAGGAAAATTGAGAAGAAGTGTGACAGTGCTAAGAAGAAATTGTCTCTTCTTATTGGTAAGAATATATCCTACCTACAACAAGTCACAAAGGTCTACTAGTACTATCTTAGATGGCCTACTAAATTTGACAATTTCAGAGGACAATGTGAGAAGATTGAGATTGAGCTCTTGAGCTTGGCAAAACCTATGATATATTCAGTGATAATGAAGGCAAGAAGAGGATGAGAATAGGAGAGCTACAAGCTAAGTTGATGTCTCATAAAAGGCATAGGGAAGACCTGATCAAGACCTTCTATATTTTGAAGGACATGGTGGAAGTCCGGATGGTGCATATTTTCAGCATCATAACTGATGCTGAGAGCTATGAGTAGAGATTTCCTATTTGAGATTGGAAAGGATCATTTGATAAATTGGTAGAATGTGATAGCTTGTATGCCCAAATGGAGGCATTGATTGCAAAATGGAATATGGAGATGGTTTCAGGGGTGGTTTATACTTTGACTTCTTTTGGTATGTCATTTCCTATGAAATGGTCAATTTGTCTTAATTTTGCTATTTGTCGAGGCTACTTTTGGCTATCGATGATGTTTGTTAGTGGAGACCCTTTTGACATGGATTAGTTGATGCCCCATTTATATGTGGTCTTTGATGAATTATTTTTTGTCTATTGCAGCTTCCCTTCTATGTGGAGATGGGTGCCCCCCTTCTAGGAGGCTTTCTTCTACATAGTTAGGAATAGAGATGTGATGGATCTTTAGTCTCTTGGAGAGTGTCTGAGGTGTTCGGAGGTGTGGCTCTAAAGGCTTGGGATTTATTTTCCCCCCTTTCTTATATAAAGAAGGATAGTGAAGAGGAAGGAAGGAATATGAGTGTCCTGAGTGCGATGAATTTCTTGGTTGTGATCTCTAAAGCTACAAAGATTTCAAAACTTTGGATTGATGTGGAAAAAAATCATGAGATGGTCTGGGCTGATGGGCTCCATAGTTTTGAGGGTCTCCTTTTATGCATGGGGTTCCTTCTATATTCCTAGTACTTATGAAGCCCTTATTTTGTTTGTGTGTGTGTGTGTGTGTGGCAGAAGGAGGAAGTCTGATGGAGGCAGTATTTTGGTGCTTTAATGTTCTTATTGATGGATTTTTTTCTTATTTTTGTTGTTAGCTCATATATGGCTCCCCTTCCTGCAATGGTTCCTCAGGTGCTAACTATGGTTCTTTTGTTAGGTGTTGATGCTTTTGTTAGGTGTTGATACTTTGGTTGACCTTGTTCTTTTTGGTTTTAAAGTAGTTGCTAGAAATTTTCAAGGCCTAGCCTAGGCTTACATGGTTTTTGGTTAGAGTATGGTGTTGATGCGGGTTTTGTATTCCTTTGGTTGTCCAAAAATTTAAGCTTCCTCAAATTTATTGGGATTTTTTTATTCATGGATGTTATGTTGTTCTTGGATGGATTCTACCCTGTATGATTTCTATGGAGGTGAAGTCAACCACTATAGAGATGGGTTTTCTATTTTCATCAAGTTGTGGGTTTGGCACATTTTTTTTTCATGTAGTCCTGTGTATGGTTCTTTATAGAAGTTGAGGCATCCCCTATAAAGGTGGGTTTTAGTTCTTGGTTAGAGGATGATTGTTTCCTAATGTGGTATTCTCTTGAATGTCACTACTCATAAAATAGGTTGGAGTTTTTTCAATTAACTCTTTTGTTTGTTATCTCTATTGTTCCTACCGTGGTTGGGTCCTTTCCTACTGAGGTGGAGAGGTTCTATGTTGGTGTGGAGCTAGTTAGTTGTTGTAAGTTCTTTGCTAGTTATAGATGGTTGTCTTAGCATTTTGGTCTTTGTTGTTCTCTGAGGTTGTTTGTTGTTGTGTTAACCTAGTTTCTTTATTTCTCTATAAAAGAAATCATGGCTCTTTCAAAATCTCATCCTACCTAACCCAAAATTCTAGTCTTAATTTTTTTTTTTTTAAATCATAATTATATTTAAACTAGAATAAATGATTATTATATAAGAATATTATATCAAAGTAATTATATTAAAGGCCTTTCCTATTTGAAGAAGAGATACATCAATAGTTCAATTATATCACAATTCGATTTATCACGACCATCATTTTCATTGAGGCTAAAATAACTATCTTTTCATTTGTCATTTTGGCATGAGTTTTATCTTGTTTTTCAGCTATCTACAAATATCCTTTACCAAATGTGCTGCCACATTTTTCTACTGTATGATGTTTAAATTTCGTTGTGTTCTTTCTATCTCCACCCTATTTTTTTTCTACTTAGATTCCTATAAATAAAAAAATATAATGTGAAGTTGGAGGCCTTTTGTTTTAATTGCCATTAAAAAACATATTGATGGTTCATGTTAGTTTTGTTTAATCTTTAATTTAAAATATAATTTACATGCTTTTTTAAAATTCATATCTATTAATTTTTAATATATTTATTATCTCTTCAAAATGTTGATAATACATATTTGTAAAAAAAATGATCTTTTGAAAAATAAAATGTGGACATGTAAAAGTAAAAACAAAAAAAATTTGGATTATAGTCCATATTTGAACTAATGAACTTCTCAATTGGCTATCTCTAACTAGCCTTTGAGAATTTATTAATATAACTTTTTATAAATATTTTCATGAATTAAATATCTTTTCTCACAACAATTTAATAAAAAATAACTTCTAAATTTAATTGTGATTGTGATTGTGATTTTGTGTGTGTGTGTGTGTGTGTGTGTGTGTGTGTACGTGCACGCGTGCGTGCGTGCGTGTGTGTGTGTTGACAAAATTCCACTTTAACATTCTATCGTTCCCTAAAATTAAATTATTGAAAATATTTCATAAAAAACTAAAATATGACTCAAACTATGTGTAGATTGTTGGTCTTCCAACTAACTGACTTACTACATGATTTTTTCTATTAAAAGTATTATCTAATGAGAGTTTATCTATAAAACTTTGAAAAATATTATATATATTAGAAAATACTTTAACTTAAGAAAACAATTGAAAATTAGTAACACTACCATCAACCACTGTAATATACACAATGAAATCCATTCAAGATATGCTCATTATTTGTGCTCATATATTTTATCCATTATTTTACTATATTAATCTCCTTTATATAAATAAATAATTTAAATCTTCTAACTTGATAACCACCATCAATAGATACAGAGAAACAAACTTCATCTTACTCTTTTATTAGTACTTGTCTTAAGGCAATACTATTATATTCACTTGTGTTCTATTAGTTAATTAATTTCTACCAATCATAATAATATATTATTATTATTTTCAAAATAAACATACTTCTACCAAAGTTATAATTTATATTTTTCTATTTAAAAAAATGTATTTATCTCCAATATCATTGGTTCAAACAAATATGTCTTATTCCATGAGAAATTTTTGTTTCGAAATAGAAACTTCTGCTTTGGGGGGGGGTTTACTCTGTGGATAACAATGATTTTTATGCATACAAACTTCTTGCTTTTGTATTCAACATTATTTATTTTTGGTGGGTTTGTTTTGTTACTCAGTTTCAATTTTATAAGATATTTAAGCTTTTGTATTCAACTTGATTTATTCTGGTGGGTCTTTGCAGGTCATTTTCAATTTTATTAGTCACTCATTTTTAATAACTCACTAAAGGTTCATTTAATGTTCAATATTTTCTAAGTCATTGAATTTTTATTTTCTTGGCCTGTGTATCCTTTCTTTGTGAATGATCATGCCTATGTAATATCATCTCCTGACTCGAGTGCCCTATTTTTTTCTGAATGGATTTTGCTTTCTTTATTGTCATTAAAGTGAGTGCTTGATGTGTGTTTTGTCTGGGTTATTTCTCTTAAATATATAGTATAATTTCTTGTAACAACGTGCTTGATTTGTCTTTTGTTTGAGTTGATATTATTGAAATTGCAATTATAATTTCTGGCAACAACTTATCTTTTATTATTTTGTATGTATAAATAATACCTTCATGAAACAAATGTGCTATCTATCAATTCTATGGAAAAATAATACAATTTAAGTTAAAGAATTGAAAAATAAAGCATTTAACATCTCATGGATCTCTCACTAAGATTTTCTAATAGAGATCTCAACCTTAATCTCTACTAGTGACAGTCCTAGAATGAGAAATTGATTATGATATGCTTAATCTAGCTCAAATTCCCTCCATTTCTATGATCTTTGATTCAAATTCTCTCAAAATTCTCTCCATTATGCTAAATTGATATGAAATGCTCTCAATTGCTCTCAATTTTCTATGAAATTCTTATAGTAATGATGCTTTGCATTTAAATTTTGTAGGATATCTTATGCTCTCAAAATGGCTTCTATTTATAGGATTTTCTCAAGGGTAGGGGGTAGAGTTACTTGATCATGACTAAGCCATGGTTAGGTGAGAGGCTTTGAGATGGTTTCAAATGGGGGGAAAATTTAAATGGTTGTCTCAAAGGTTGGGACAAAGGGACAAATTTGAGTGATAGAGATTCAAAGTTCAAAATGAGTGATTGAGATTGAAAATTAGGAGTCATCCATGTGCTTTGGGTGCTCAATTTTCATTGGTTTCTCAAATTAATGTTGAAGGATATTAGGATTTATTAAATTCAATCAATTAATTAAAATAGCCATGTAGGGGAATAGGTTCAATTTGATTTTTGATTTAAACCATAAAATTAATTGATTAAAATCAATTATACAGTTAGCTTAATCCCTTTAGGCTTATATTTGATCATTTGATGTCATTATTTATTTTATCATTTTATTTGAATTGATTTTGTCCAATTTGATTGATAAATGTCTATTTGAAATTGATTTGATCCATTTTGGTGAAATTTAGAGCATTTGGCTGAGATTTGCAGATTTTCTTGATAAGAGGACACCTGACCAGTTTTAGGTGTCTACAAATGCCCCTCTTTGAATTGATGTGCAAAGCATGTTGATTCAAAGAAAATTGCATGTCCTAATCACTGATTTGATGCTTGATTGATACAAAAACCTGATTAACTGATAACCTGATTTGATGATTGATTTGAAATCCCTGATCTGATTGATTGATTTGAAAAAATGATTTGATAAGATGCAGAATGCCCCACTGATAAAGTTGAAATTTAGATGCCCCAAATTTGATAATTTTTGATGTAGATTTGATACTATGATAATGCCCCCTCATAAATGAAACAGATTGATCTCCAGATAGAAAAGATGATGAAATTGGTAGAAAATAGATCTAAGATGTTTTCATTTATGAAAAACATTGATCATGATCCTGGCCAAAAAGAATACCCCAGTGTGTAGAAAGTTCAGATTAGGTCAAATGAGGACAAATTGTGTCATAATCCCTCCAAAATTAGGTTAATTATCTTAAATAGGTTGAAAAACCCATTTTTACTATTCATTTTGGCTTTTCACCCTTGAGATTTGGCTCTAACCTTGCTGAGATTGATAGCGATGGTGGTCCCTATTCGAGAGCACTGGTTCGAGCAAGGATGCCGGTATCAGAGACCTCCTGAGTATGGACCTTCGATAAGTGTTTTTTTACCTTCCTAGTGCATTTATTACTTCATTTTAATAGCATTTATCGCATTTTTCCATGCTTTCTAGGATAGATTTGGTAAAATGATGCGTAGCATAGGTTAAATGACGTGTAGGAAGGTTAAATGCCACCTTTGCATTGGGAAATGATGCCTATGTGTAGCTAAATGCCACTTATGATTAGGTTAGAATTTTGCATTTACGCAATAAACTACCACATATAAAACCCTAGGTTTAAAATGTCGCCTATGAGGTTTAAAATGTTGCGTAGGACATTTAAATGTCGCGTACAATATAAAGTGATGCCTTCAATGAATCAAATCATGCCTAGCCTCTTTTAAATGATGCCTAGAATGAAATGACGCTTGGTAATAAAAAAGATGAAAACCTGACTGAAAGGAAGCACAAACTTCTTTCTGATTGATTGTCTAGATAACCAGATTGATTCCAAGATAGATAGATGTGTTTTAGTAATGTGAACAAGTGATTAGGATATTAGGATAATCATAAAAATATTGGATGTTTTATTTGTCAATCTGATAGGATAGAATACTGATTAATAGGATAACTGATCATATTGGTCCCTCCTTAAGATCTAGAGTTAGGAACAATAAGGTGATATGCTCAAAAGAGAAAAGAATTGATTGAATTGATTTGATTGACTTAGAATGATCCACTAATATAATGATACTGATATAATTCCCTTGATTTGCAAAAATAGGCACATTTCTGTAAGTTATATGTACGGAATCTTGCTTCATGGATTCTTGACTTATCTCATGAGTTGATGGATCCAAAGTTATTGTGATTGAGTAGTGTGGGTTGAGTTTCCTTTTAGAGATTCCTCTGTTCCAGCTGAACTGGGGTTTACTCACAACTATGGTAGAGCGTTAGCACTCTAACCATAATACTTTACACCTTCCACTTAGCGAGATGACTATAACTCTCGAGGATGTCTACAGATTTCTCTACATCCCAAGTTGAGGAGAGAAGGTTTATTATGATTCAGTTTATGATGATAGTGTATGAAAATGTGTGTTTGGTGATGATACAATCAGAGATGATATAATCACATGGGCACAGTTTTCTTCATTTCCCACTTTTCCAGTAGTTCTAGGTGCTATGATAGGAGTTTTACTACTTCCTGACAGACGAGGTTGCAGATTCTCAGTTGGCTAGGGGCCGGATTCTTGAGGGTTTGATTGCACATCCTCGACATTTTGATTGGGGTTCTTGTTTCTTGGCACAACTTTACCATGATTTACACGAGGTTGTTTATAGAGAGAGTACAGCTTTATAAGCTGATGCTATAGTGTTACAGTTATGGATCTGGGAGCACATCCCTATTACGAGACCTATAGAAGCTTGTGTTCGAGGTCGAGGCTGGCCATATGCATTTTTGTATGATGGGATGGTTGTCCAGCATTGCTGGGAAAACTTGAGTTATTGGCACCATACCATTGATGACATTAACCAAGTCGTATGGAGACCTTACCTTGGATGTGAGGGATGGTGGGAGGATGACAATGAGCTTCCTTATATGTTTTCCCCTTGGTGGATGATTGGTTGATCACCACTTTTTATTGAGAGATTCTTCTTTGGGAGAGTTTTGACACAGTATGGTCGAGTCTAGAATATGCCATAGGGTATGGCATTATATGCACGAGTACAAGACAAGCGGTCCATATGGGGAGCACAGGTGGATTACTAGTTTTCTTGCACTAAGATTGACAAATTGGTATACATTTGGTGGGACATGTTAGACCACGTTGTTGATGCTGGGATGACCATTGTGTATAGAGAGTGGTTCTTACACCACAGATTCACAAGATTTATAGATCCTGTAGAGCCAATTCCTGATAGAGATGATACATCTAATGATGATGATGGTGGTGGTGGTAGTAGAGGTGGTGAATGGAGAGGACTGAGAAAATGGGCTCCTAGAGTACAAAGAGCTCATGTGATTCACAGATTCATAGGTAGAGGATGGGTGGGACCTCAGATGCAGGGTAGAAATGTTAGGGCTAGGGGTAGTGGTTTCGCACAACTAAGATAGAGACAAGGAAAGGTACAGGCACAGGCTCAGCCTAGACCAGCTACAGGATGGGGACATCAAATAAAATGACAAAGAGATGGCAGACATGCATAGTTAGATGCTGCTAGACAGGTTCTAGGAGCACAGGATCCCCCACAGGTTCACGTTTAGGCACAATAGGTCCCTCTTGTACAAGGATAGATTCCAACACAGTAGGTGCCTCCTCAGATTTCAATGATATCTCAGGCTCCTTTGGCTCCACCACAGGCTCCGCAAGAAATAGATGCCTTGACACAAGATGTGAGGACCCTACAGGATGGGTTGACATAAGTGGTTGTTTGGATGGATCAAGTAGCTTCCATGATGCAGCAATTTATGACTATAATGACACAGATGCCTAGTGTTGCGAGCACCAGTCAGGAACCACCAACTACACATGATAGATTGGGTGACAGAGATCCCGAAGGGACAGGTGATGGATCAAGTACAGGTGTAGGTGACAGATCAGGTGCCCCTACTGGGTCTTGAGATAGATTGGGTATTGATTCACCTTGAGATATATTGATGTATCATATTTATTGATTTTGATCAAGACTTTGTTGATATATCATTTTGTCAATGATATTGTATCTTGATATACAGAAGTTATCGACCTTTCTTGCTTTGATGGGCATTTATGTGATGATTTCCCTTTGATTATCAAAATGTGTTTATGATGTTGATGTGAGATTTCTTTATATGCAGATCAATATGATGTTTATGATGCATTTTCTTTGATTATGCTATGGATGTTGTTTGTCTTATATATGACATAGATAGATGGATGCAAATGATTTATGCAACTATTTCTATATGCTTCTCTGATTTCATGATGAATGTGATGATTTTATGCAATGCAATGGTAAAATTAATGCAACTATGTTTTTGGATTTTTGATTTATGCATGTATGCAACTTATATGAAATGCACTCTTAAATGGATGTAATATGATTAATGCTTCTTTTCTTTTGATTTTATGATATAAGAGATATTGATTAATGCTTAATGCTATGACTGAATGCAAAAGATAATCTCACATCATTGATTTGAAACAAGGATAATTGATAATTGAACCCCCCAAAATGATTAACCCCCTTGACTTGGAAAAATCCTTTAAACATATGCAATTAATCTAACATGATAATGCAGTGCAATGCAACTAATTGTCACTAGCTTTTTGTGAAAGAACTGCAAAAGAGATATATTATCATTATTGAGCATTTGTGGAACTAGGAGAAAGTACAATCATCACTGACCACATCTTGATGATATGAATACCACTTTCATCTCATTTTGGTAACCCTTTGGGAAACTAGTACAACCCTCACTAATTGAATAACCAACAATGGGAGTATAAATACCAGTTTTGCCAGATTCAATGTTGCAAGTGGATTTTGGTATTAAGATATGGAATATCTAAATAGCCAAGTTATCCTTTTGCATAAACAAATAAAGGTTAATCTTCCTTCCTATATGGAAGTCCTTGATGGTTCTCTGATGACCATGTTGTTAGAAGAATTCACACAAGTTGGTGAATCTTCCTCAAAACACTCACTCAAAATCAAGAAAATATCATGTCCTCATCATTGCCAATCTAGTTGAATCATCATCGATTAGCTAAAAATACATAATAAAATGCAAGGAATATCATCAAAAATCTTCAAGTTTTTTACTTTGTATCAAGATTTTCAAAAGAATTCCAAACATTTTGATCATTTAGGTTGTGTTAATTTTTAATCCTGATAAAATAAGTCAATGAGGTTCAAGGATCAAGTTGTAAGGTCAAATGCTTAGGTTTGAATGATGATATCCCTCAAAGGTTCAACAATATCTCTATGAAATTCTAAAAATATGATTTTGATATGTGATCAAAATGTAGCACTTCTGAATCCGTTTGTACCAAAAACTAATGCTTTTCCCCCAAGTGATAAATGTAATCATGTGAAACGTGGGCAAATGAAACCTAGTATGCAACAATGCAACTGAGAGACTTTATAATGACTATACACAAATGATGGATGCAATGAAGGATATGAACAAATGAGATGATGAGGCAATATGTACAAAGGTGACTAGGAAAGACCTAAGGGATCAAAAAGTGCATGTTTGCCATGTTTTCACCTTTTGGGTTTATTGCTCTTTTTCTCTCTTTTTTTTTCTTTTTTTGATACCAAGGCGCCTATTGCTAGGTTTTCACAAAGGCACTTTTTCTCTTTTTTTCAAATTTTATTTTATTTTTTTTATCATCAAGGCGCCTATTTTCTAGGTTTTCACCAAGACAACAATTTTTTTTTTTTTTTGAATATTTTTTCTTTCTTCATGCTCAATTTTCTCCTTTTTCATGCTTTTTTGATTTTCCGTTGTTTTTGATTTTTTGAAATTTATCATGTTTTTGGATTTTGAATTTTCTCATGTACAAAATGATGCTCAAATAATTGGATACACACTCATCTGATACTCTTTCCTCATATACTCTTTCATCTGATCAGGTATGAAACCTCTTTAGATGGATGTCGTTAATAGGCTCTTGTAATTCCTCACCCTCACAATCGGCTAACTTGTAAGTTCCCATTCCAAAAGAGGAAGTAATGACAAAGGGTCCAAGCCAATTCACTTCCCATTTTCTTATATTTTCCCTATCTACCTAGTTTTTAGGGTTTTCTCGTAACACTAAGTCTCCCACTTGAAAGGTTCTCGATTTGATATGCTTGTTGTAGTTTGTTGAGATTCTATTCTGATAGACCTTAAAATGTTCATAATATTGTGTTTTGTGTTCCTCCAACAATTCCAAAAATCTCTATAGGGTTTCAGGAACCCATCAAAACTTGTTTTCCTTAATAAAAAAAAATTCCAATTGTTGAATTCGGGCTACCCTATAATCCTCATCATTGATTATTCATGCAATGAAACTCACAAGGATGGGATTTCAACCTCCAATGGTAAAACAACTTCTCCTTCATAGACTAAGGACAATGGTGTAGCTCTAGTAGGTGTCCAGATGCTAGTTCTGTATGCCCAAAATGTCAATTTTATTTGCACATGTCAATCTCTTCCTGATTTGTCAATCGATCTCTTCAAGATTTTGAGAATATTCTTGTTCGTGGCTTCGGCTTGTCCATTACCTTGAGGGTAGTAAATAGAGGAAGAATGGTGTGTGATATGAAAGGTTTCACAAATTTCATCCACATCTTTTTTATTGAATTTTTTTCTATTATCTGTGATGATGGCATAAGGAATACCATATCTGCAAATGATGTTATTAAGGATAAACATTGAAATCTATTTTCTCGTGGCTGTTATCAAAGGTACATCCTCTACCCATTTGGTAAAATATTTTGTTGTTGTAATGATATATTTATGACCATTGGAAGAAGGTGGGCAAATCATTCCAATAAGATCAAAACCCCATTAGTAAAATGGCCATGGTGTGATAAAAGGATGCAATTCTTGTGTAGGTGCATGAATCATGTCTCCATGGTATAGGCATTTTGAACACACTTTGACAAAGTGACAAGAATCCTTTTCTAAGGTTTTCCAAAAGTACCACATACAAAGGATTTTCTTAGCTAAATTTAAACCACTTGAATGTGACCCACAAATCCCCTCGTGAACATCTTTTAAAGATAATCTTGATTCCTCATCCCCTAGACACCTAAGAAGCGTTCCGTCAATACCCTTGTGATACAATGTGTCTGATAGGATGGTATAACAAGCGGCTTGTCTTATAAAATGTCATTTTTGGGCACGAGTTTGGTCAATAGGTAAAACTTGGTCTTTAAGATAGGAATAAATTGGTCCACACCAAGGTGATTCATGTCCATCAATAAGGGCAATGATTTGGCTATCAGGTAAGTCAAAATCCGGTTTTACCAACTCTTCCACCAAGAATTTGTACCTCACATCCTGATCAGGCATTTGTAGCAATGAAGCCAAGGTAGCCATAGCATCTGCAACTCTATTCTTGGCTCTTGGGATTCACTGAAATGTGATTAAGGAAAAGTATTTTTTCCAGTCATCAACCATTCTCTTATAGGGCATCAATTTTTCATCCTTGGTTTGATATTCATCATTTATTTGATTGATAAATAATTGAGAGTCCCCATAAACTTGCAGTTCTGTAACGTTCCACTCTAACTCCATTTTGATGCCTATGACTAAAGCTTCATATTTTTCAATGTTGTTTGTACATGGAAACAAAAGTTTATAATATTTTGGAATGGTGTACCCTTGAGGTTTGATCAAAATAATTCTTTCCCCTAAACCATTTTGAGTATAGGATCCATCGAAATACAACTTCCATGCCTTAGCTTCCACATTGACTATTTTTGCATCGGGGAATTCAACTTGAATAGGATGAGTAGACTCTAATGGATTTTCATCCAATTGATCAGAAATAACTTGGCCCTTGATAGCTTTACGGTCCACATATTCAATGTCAAATTCACTAAGCACCATTACCCATTTAGTAATCCTCCCAGGTAGGGTTGTTTTGCTAAGCAAGTACTTTAAGGGATCAATCTTTGGAATCAAGTTCACTTTGTGCATCAACATGTAGAGTCTTAGTTTTTGTGAGGAAAAAACTATAGCTAGGAAAGATCTTTCCATGAATCTATAGTTCAATTCATATTTGATTAAAGTTCTACTCAAATAGTATATAGATCTTTCTTTTCCTTCCTCATCCTCTTGTGGTAACACAACTCCTAAGGATCTTTCTGTTGCTGAAATATATAGTAATAATGGTTTTCCTTTGATAGGAGACATCAAGATAGGTGGATTGACCAAGTATGTTTTCAACAAAGTGAAGGCTTGTTCACATTCATCATCCCATGTAAAAATGGTATCCTTGAGTAGCAATATTGTGAATGAATGACACTTTTTCACTAATTGAGAAATGAACCTCATAATGGATTGAAGTCTTCCTTGAAGTGACCTCATTTGACTAATATTTTTGGGAGTTTCCATGTCCATTATTTCTTATACTTTATTCAGATCCCCTTCTATGCCTTTTGCAGAAACTATATAACCTAAGAGCTTGCCGAATTGAACCCCAAATGCACATTTCTTTGGGTTTAATCTCACTTTCAATTGTTCTAACCTTGTGAAACTATTTTCAAGTATAGGAAGATGATCTTTTATTTGATGTGACTTTGCTAAAATATCATCCACATAGTCTTCTAGGAAGGTGTGCATCATGTTGTGGAAGATAGTGGTCATTGCTCTTTGGTAAGTTTCTCTGGCATTTTTGAGACCGAAAGGCATCACATTCCAACAAAAGGTTCCCCATGGGCATGTAAAAGCGGTCTTTTCTTGGTCTTTAGGCGCTATGCAAATATGATTGTATCCACTAAATCCATCCATTAATGAGAACATAGAATGTCCCGCCATTAAATCCACTATAGCATCAATGCTAGGCAATGGAAAATCATCTTTTGGACAAGCAAGGTTAAGGTCTTGAAAATCTATACATACTCTAATAGATTTATCATGTTTGGTAACTGGTACAATGTTGGATATCCATTCTGCATAAGCTATTACTCTTATAAATCCAACTTTTAGGAGCTTTTCTATTTCTTCTTTGACTAAGAGAGCTACATGTGGGTGCATTTTTATCAAATTCTGCTTGACAGGTTTGATGTCGGGCCTCACATTAAGATGGTGCATTATGAAGCTTGGATCTAGCCCCGGCATGTTGACATATGACCACGCAAAGTTAATTTTCTTTTATTGAAATAATTCAATGAACTCCTTCCTTTTTGATGGGGTTAAAGATGTCGCTAAGTGAATAAACTTTGGTTCCAAGTCGGTTCCAAAGTTAAAATTTTCCATGGGCTCTATGAGAATTGGAGATCTCTCATCACCATGTTCTGGTAAGGTATCCAAGCTCTCTTCCTTGGGTGCCACAGTTGGGTTTTCACCTTTGGAAACATTAGATATTTTTACCTTTTTAGGTTCTAGCACTGCCACATGGTGGTTTTCACCACTAGAAAATGGATTCGAATGCTCTCCATTATGCTAAATTGATATGAAATGCTCTCAATTTCTCTCAATTTGCTATGAAATGCCTATAGTAATAATATTTTGCATTCAAAATTTCTAGGATATCTTATGCTCTCAAAATGACTTCAATTTATAGGATTTTACCAAGGGTGGGGGGTAGAGTTACTTGATCATGATTAAGCCATGGTTAGGTGAGAGGCTTTGGGATGGTTTCAAATGGGGGGACAATTTAAATGGTTGTCTCAAAGGGAAAAATTTGAGTGATTGAGATTCAAAGTTCAAAATGAGTGATTAAGATTGCAAATTAGGAGTGATCCATGTGCTTTGTGTTCTCAATTCTCATTGGTTGTTCAAATTCATGTTGAAGGATATTAGGATTTATTAAATTTAATTAATTAATTAAATTAGCCATGTAGGGGAATAGGTTCAAATTGATTTTTTATTTAAACTATACAATTAATTGATTAAAATCAATTATATAGTTAGATTAATCCCTTTAGGCTTATATTTGATCATTTGATGTCATTATTTATTTTATCCTTTGATTTGAATTAATTTTGTCCAATTTGATTGATAAATATCCATTTGAAATTGATTTGATCCATTTTGGTGAAATTTAGAGCATTTGACTGAGATTTGCAGATTTGCTTGATAAGAGGACACCTCTCGAGTTTTAGGTGTTTACAATTATATATTTTAATCATATTCCTTGGTATAGGTTTTGTATTCTGCTCTACGTATTTATGTTTGTATTGCAAACCCCATTATTTTCATTGGCGGGATCTTTGTTGGTTTTGCAATGCCTTAGTGTTCTTCTGTATTATCTTCTTAAGTCTCAATATTGTTGTAGATAAGTTTTTGGAAGTGTTAGGGCAGGTATCAATGCTCTATTTTTTAAGCTTTCTTATTAGATTTATATTATTAGTATAAAAAACAATTTGTAGTTAAGATTTGGATATTTTTTAAAGTAAACATTAGAAACAGGGAAATACATTTGTGGAAATAAATTTTAGTTGTTTATTTTTATTTTTATTAGTTATGTATATATGTTCACAATTTATTTTCAATTTTAAAATAGTAATTATTTTTAAAATAAAATATATATATAAGATTTTGAATAGAAAATATTTAGGAAAATATGGGTTACAATCGATTAGTTTCTAGTTAAAAAGATTTAATGGTGGGATAACTGAATGGTTAAATGATACATCTTGATTTTATTATGCTTTAGATATTTATTGATTGAATTGGTTTGGTGTTATACGATCCCTTTTTTCGGACAGTTTCTATTATTTTTCTATTATAGAAAAATAATATTTTCCCCTTTATTTTTAGACAATATTTGAATTGTTTGTAGTCTACCCTTATAAAATATTTAAACGGCTCATTTTTTAGGAAATATTTAAATCAATTATAAGACAAATAGGTTAACAATTACGATTATGGCTACAATTATAATTAACATTACAATATCAATTTGAAACTTTGAACAAGTACAATATCATTTATGTCAAACTACATCACTATTTCTATTACAATACTATAACCACAAGTACTTGCCATTACAAGAGAGTTGTTATATTTGTTAACTTGATTATAGTAAAAAATTGCAAGTCAATGACATTTCAATGCAATGTATGTAAATGAAACTAGTTCTGAAATGAATACGTAGAGAGAAAAAGTGTCACAAGTACCCAAAAAGAGCTAGAGAACATATATTTATAAGTTAAGAACTAGAGAACACATATTTCTAAGTTTTCTTTTATCATGTAGTATTTTATTAACATTTTTATTAATACTAAAACAAATTCAATCCCAACTTCTAATAAATTAGGAAAAACCACTTTTATATGATGAATTAGAAATTACTTTTCAAAATGAAGATTTATATCTTGAAAAAAATATATACTATTTATTTGTGTGTGCATGTAATTTTTATTTTTGAGTTTAGAAACATTATAAAATTACAAATATGTATTTATGCATATAAATGTGATATTTTGAATTTTGAAATAGTATATTTTAATATTTAAAACTTAAAAACATTTTTTTAAACTTTTGGTAAATTGAAACATTATAAAATAATAAATATTTATTTATGCATATAAATCTGATTTTTTTAATTTTGAAATAGTATATTTTAATGTTTAAAACTTAAAAACATTTTTTTAGAATCGTGATAAATTGAAAAATAAAATTATTTATGAATACATGCGAATTTGATTTTCTCAATTTAGAAATATTATATATCTTTAAAAATTAAAATTAGAAATTCTATTTTATCTTTCTAATTTAAAAATTAAGATTTTTTTCCTTATTTTCTCTATTTAAATCTTTATTGTGTATTTCAATTATTACTTATAAAATATCAAAAAATTAATAAATATTTCTAAAAAAATGACAATGGACATAAAAACAAGATTTTAGAGGCAAACAAAATGGAAACATTTCTTAGATTTCAAAGCTCGCGTTTAACAAACCAGAAGACATGTTTGTAAATAAAATAAATTAGTCACGTAGAGCTCCAGAGACAAACAACATTATGTAAATTGTTCTAGATCATCACATGCCTTTGCATTCACTTTGTCTCTAGCTAGATCATGTGCTTGCATCATCCTCTACCTCATAACAATTTATCCAATTTCCTGTTGGAGGCCCTTCCAACATGCTAAAAAATACACGACTTTCAAAAAAAAATTTACCAAGAAGAGAAGAGCTATTTGCCTTAGGATCTATCAATGGAAGAGTTTTTGGAGCCTTAATTAGAGGAGAAGATTCATGTGCCTAATATTGATATCATAGTGGATTTGACACCTAGCTATGAAATTTTTTCATTAATGGATGGATTTTTAGGATATAATCAAATTAGAGTAGCCCGCGAAGCTCAACATGGGATTGCATTCACTTCTTCATGGGTAACCTATTGTTGGAACCTAATGCCCTTCGCCCTAAAAAATGGTGGAGCAACATATCAGAGAGCAATTAAAACCATCTTTTCATGATTTCATGCATAAACAAATGAAATATTATTTGGATGACCTACTATGTAAATTAGTTACTCAAGATAGTCCTTTGAACATCCTAGATATGGTCTTTACTAGAATGGAGAAATACAAGCATTGTTTAAATCCTAAGAAGTGTGTCTTTGGGGTCGTGTCAAGAAAACTCCTTAGATATATTATTTCTCATCAAGGCATCGAAGTGGATCAGGAAAAGGTCAAAGCTTTAATAAAAAACATCCACCTAGTAATATAAGGAAATTGAGAAGTCTCCAAGGGAAACTGTAGTCAATCAGAAGGTTCATATGCCAATTGGCTGATAAATATCATCCATTCTAGTATTTTCTTCGTAAAGGTGTAACTTTTAAATGGGATGAACACTGTCCACAGAAATTTATGAAACTCAAGGAATATCTACTATCACCACCCATATTGATGCCTCCCATTGAAGGAAAACCATTCATTTTATACATCTCAACAACTACCACAGCTTTAGGAGTTCTATTGGCATAAAATAATGAAGAGGGAAAAGAGAGGGAAGTATATTATATAAGTCAGGCACTTTTTGGCTATGAATTAAATTACACGCTTATTGAACGTTCATGCCAAGCAACTATCTTTTCTGCTCAAAATCTTAGACATTATGTAATTTAAATCATAAGACATTCCTAGTGGCAAGAATGGATACATTGAAATATCTTCTTGGTAAGGAACCTCTCACAAGGTGTGTGGCTAAGTGGGCGACGATTCTCAATGAGTTTGATATTTAATACATAGATATAAAATCTATAAAAGGTCAGGTCATAGCTAATCAGCTTGCTGATGCACTAGTTCTAGATAATCACCCTTTATTGTCACATTTTCCAGATGAGGCGGTCTTCTTAGTGACATCATCTAATGAATGAAAAAATTTCTTTAACAAATCACACACTAGAAATGGGTCTAGAGTTGGTATTATTTTGTCACACCACATGGAGATTTGATCCCTAAGTCCCACAAAATAACTTTTGAATGCACAAACAACATAACTGAGTATGAGGCCTTGATCTTAGGACTAAGGATTGTAATGCAATGGAATATCAAATATCTTCAATTGTATGGTGAGACTCTCTTGGTTATCTGTCAAGTGAAATATGATTATGAAACAAAAGATGAGAAAATTGTACCCTATAAGAATTTGGTTGATACTCTCAAGGATAAGTTTGACACTATCACATTCAATAAAGAGTCATGGATTTAGAATAAAGGTCAACGGATGCAATGACTACTATTGTGTCAATGCTTGACATTCCACATAATACAAAGAGATGATTTCTTGGTGGAATAGTTGCTTGTGCCACCCTTTGAAAGTCAACAATCTGAGCTTGTGTGTGAAATTGTCAGTCCTAATTCCCCTTGGTACCAGCCCATATATGATTACCTCACTACCCAAACCTTACCCCCTGACTTATCTAACAACCAATGCCAATCATTTATCCATCAAGCCTCTAGATATGTTGTCATTGGTGACACCCTTTATAGACATTCCTTTGACCAAACCCTTCTTAGGTGTCTCTATTTGGAAGAGGTACAAACTATATTACATGAGGTAAATGACGGTATATGTGGAGGCCATTTCAATGGTATGAGTCTAGAAAAGAAACTCCTTAGAGATAGATATTATTGGTCGACCATGGAACAAGATGCCCATATTTTTGCAAAGAAATTTTATAAATGTCAAGTACATGGAGATTTAATTCATGTACAAACATAAGAACTTCAACTTGTTATATCCTTGTTACCTTTTTCTCAATGGGCTCTGGATATTATTAGTAAAATTCATCCTACTTCAGCAAATTGCCATAAGTACATAATTACAACAACAAAATATTTCACACAATAGATAGAGGCTATTCACATGACATACATCACAAACAAGTAGATTGCAAAGTTTATTTTGAACTACATTATATGTAGGTATGAGATACCTTTTCCCATTGTTATAGATAATGGGCTTCCATTCAAGAATCAATATGTGACAGAACTTTGTGAAAATTTTCATATCCTGAGGCATTTCTCTTCAATATATTATCCACAGGGTAACGGTCAAGTGAAGGCATCTAATAAAAAAAATCAAAATCCTCAAAATAGTTATCAATTACTTTGGCCATGATTGACATGTGCAGTTGAATCAATCATTATGGGCATATCACACCAGTATTGGTACCTCTACAGGAGATACTCCTTATATATTAGTTTATGGCGTAGATGAGATACTCCTTATTGAATTTGAAATACCGTCATTAAAAGTTTTTTTGTGTCACTTGATTAATGAAGAAGATTATAGAGTGTCCAGACTACATTAGCTAGAAATTTTAGATGAAAAGAGACAGGTTGTGCTAGCTCATTTGCAAGCATACCAGAATAGACTTAAATGAAATTACAATAAGAGGGTCATAGAGAAAAAATATTAGGTTGGAGATTTGTTCCTTTGTGTTAACCCCAAGAATCAACAACACAGAGACAAACCTAGTAAATTTGAAGAAAATTGGTTGGGGCCCTTTGTAGTCACAACAACATGTGGGTCCAAGGCATATTAGTTGGAAACACCAGAGGGAGAACCACTTTCAAGTCCTATTAATAGAATGCACCTTGAGTAGTACTATACTTCAAAAAAAATCACCTTGATGAAAATGTAGCAAAAAGCGTCTTGGCGATTAACAAAAATTAATAAAGATAAATACATTCACCCTATAGTGAAAACCTGGCAAACAAGCACTTGAGTTAAGTACCGTGGTAAAAATTTGGCAAGAAGGGGCCATGTGTAGCGGTCACTACTCTACTATCTATCTTTGTTCTATCTATCTTAGTAACGTATATGTACAACCTTCGACCATTTCATTCCTTATCTTTCATCCATTTATTTCTTGACACTTACACTTGGACCTATCATTCACATCACCTTTTCCTTTGTCCAAGTTATCTTTTTGTGGCTTTTGGCTTGTCAATGTTTAGCATCATCCCTTTTCACATCCAACATTACGCATGTTAGCAACCCTTACATTTTGTCCTTGCATGCAACATACGATTTGGTGTTGGGGGAAAATTCTTAGAACATGATTAGTAGATGGGGTTAATTTTTGTTAATGTATTGGACGGTAGTGTATGTAAATATCTTAGTGTCCTCAAAAAAATTGTAAAAATTATAAAAATTCCTAAAAAAAAGAACAAAAAAATTTAAAAATATTTAAAAAATCCCAAAAAATAAAATAACTTTTAAACATTCAAAGCATTAAAGTGTCAGTTTCTGGCACCAATGTCATTTCATTTTCATTTGAATTTTCAATAAGTTTCCCTTTGCAACAAGAAAGACATTTCAATAGGAGCAATCAGAAGACATAGAACCCCGTGCTTCACAAATTATGCATCAATAGACAACCCTACCCAATCTTGTTAGCAATCAGTTCGATCGGCCTTGTCACATCAATCAATCATCATTGTTCGAACATTTGTCATTTGTCTTATATGGGACGTGTCCTTCCCAAAACTAGACATTGTCATTATTTATCATGTGCCTTATATATGATGTGTCCTTCATAAAACCAAACACATTAATTATTATCTTTATCATTATCATTTTTGATCTATCAAATTTGGCAATTAGATCTAAGTAGTCATTGGTTTTCTTGGTTTAATAAGTCTTATCTTTCATTGATTTTATTTTTGACACCATGTTCCTATGCTACTCGAGGATATCATTGAGTGATGAGAGTGGTCGAGATGGTTCATGGTATTTTATTTTATTTGTCTTATATTTCACTGATTTTATCTTTTGTCATGTTCCTATTCTTCTCAAGGATAACACAGAGTGATGAGACTGGTTAGGATGGTTTATGGCCTTTTATTTTTACTTTGTATTTTGTTTGTGAGATGTTCTCATTAACTTCTAGGACATGTACCTCGACCCTTGATGTATGTGTTTTATGGTGGATTAGGGTATTCCTTGTCTGCATTATGATCTCATGTAAAAAGGATCACAGGGTCACTTTGACTTCACATATGTAATGATGTGATGCATCCAATTTTCTGTATCAAAAAGCTCTACAAAAGACAAACAGTGCACAACAAAAGAAAAGAAAGGATTAATTTTTTCTTTGTTTTCCTTTTTTTTTTGGCTCATATTTTGTCATGCTAACTTTGTTTCCTTTTGGCTTGTCTTGTTTATCTCTTTGGTTAGTCTTGTTTGGGTCTTGTGTTCTTGGCTTTATTTTCAAAATAATGGCCTCTTTTTTTCATGTTTTTCACCCAATTTTTCAAAGGGGCATCCCACCTCCATCCTTTGGTTTGTTGGGGCAATATTTTTATGTGATTTTTCTTTTTTTCTTTGAAACAATGGTCATAATCATATTGTCCCAAAGAGAGGTAAAATGTAGAGACCAAAAAATGGTCATCACCCCTCATTCCCCTTTTTAGTCATCTTTTTTATGTCATGAGTTGCTTTTGCTCAAATTTATCCTTTTTCGTCCATTTTTTAAAATCATTTTTGGCCATTTGTAGTCATTTTCAATTCTTTTGAGTTACGCTTTGTCATGTCTCTTATTTCTTATTATTTTAATGTGTTCAATTAAATAATTTTGACAATTATTTAATCGTGTCATAATGTTCTTTCTAGGGAATTAATTTATTAAATTAATGTCCCTATGTCCATTTTTTACATAAATAAGTTTCATTTATTTATGTCATTTTGTCTTTTATTGCACATTTAAATATTTCAATATTTAAATGGCTTTTTGGATTTCTTATTTTATTTCGCATTTGAATTGAATTTTGTGTCTTTTGAGTTTTTGAGGGAAATTTGCAAATCTGATTTGTTATCCTATTTTATTATTGACTCTTGGCTCTTATTTTCCCTCTGACTATTCATTTTGGTGACTGTTCAGTTTTGAGTCATTTTCTATTTATTGGGTCTTGTTCTTCATTTTGAGGATAACCACGATTCAAGTATCCTCATTTTGCTATTGTGATTTATGCTTTATTTTCAAATACATATTAATGCAAATTGTCCATTAAGAGCAACATTAAATTAGGAGGAGACAAAAAACAATAGAGCGATTCATAAGGTTTGCATAAATTGTGTTATTCTTGTTTTCATCATATTTTGTGCAAATTTGACTTAATGCTTCATTGAGAGGTTATGATTGTTTTGAATATGATTTAATACTTTTTGTGGTTGAAATTTTTGTATTTATGTTACTAATGATTTTCCTAGCCTACAATAATATACTAAAATTGCATTATAATAATATATTATAATTAATAGTATTAATTATGTGGAATTGAAAATGGTCTACATAATATCTAATTTTATTTTAAGGATAAGGAGAAGAATGCAAATATAAAAGTATAATGATATAATAATATAATTATTATGAAAATATCGAAAATATATATAATAAAAATAATTTTGAAACTAAAAAACTATTTTCCTTTGTAAAGACTTTAGTAGAAATATAAAAATATTAAAAAAATATAAACACTTAACAATATAATCAAAGGCAATTGAATATGGATGCAAATCACTAGAGTAAGAAATAAAGTTCCTTTCATGGAACATGAGGGGATTGAATAGTCCTTAAAAATAGTTTGTGCTTGAATAATATATCATGGATTTAAAAATTAATGTCCTTATTGATGACATGTAACTAATTGAATATTTGAAGATGTTAATTTGATCACCGAAATGCAGAAGGATAACGCAAGACATTAAATCAGTTAATGGATTGTATTGTCATTGATTTCAACTTGATATAATCTAATCAGTTATAATCAAAGACTTCAGAGAATCAGAGAGATAAAGATTATGCTTTCAGTAATGCATAAAGGACAAGCATTCACAATGTGACTTCAAACACCGACGGACAGAGATCACTGAAAGTCAAGTCAAAGTGATGCTCAAGAAAGAACATCAACGTGCATTACCGATGAGTAGAATCACAAGCATAACCGACGGCCAGAAACACAGTGTAAACAGACAGAGAAGCTCGAGGAGAATTGCAGTGTTGATCGAATCTATCAAAGATTTAAACACCAAAATTAACTTGAGTTCATAAATGAAAAAATGTCTAGTTGGCAGAGCTAAATATGGACTTAACTAGTAGTTATCTTAGTTTTCATCGACAAGATAAAGCCAGAGATAAGTAAAGGATTTAAAGTTGTTTTGTCCAATTGGCAAGAAGATCTCTGTGAGATAAAACATTTATTTTTCTTTAAATCTAATTGGCAAGAATTGTGGATCACGTCAAGATCAAGAAAATCAAGAACTTAACAATGGTGATATCATGTCTATAAAGAGAAAAATCAATTAATTACGAAGTGTGTGGGTGAATGAACGAAAAGAGAATGCTAAAGAGAAACTGATGAAGAGAAACTTCATATAGTCCTAATCAATCAAGCTGAGGAAAGAGCAAAAGTTTTCTGTGGACACCGAGCAATAGAGCACAGCATCACTGAGTAGAATCAAAGTGGAGCAAAGGTATAAACCGAGATATATTGATCAAAATATTTTTATGAGATTACAATAGATCTGAAAATCTGCAAGTATAAGTTGTATATGTGAACAGATCATACTGTTTTAGTTTTACCATTGATTCAGAAAGTCTCTTAACCGAGTGGGATTTAAAGATCCTTTCTATATTGAGATGCATCCAAAGGAGTATCAAAAATTTTGATCATGAAGATAGCATGAGATGCCAGATACCTATTGACAAGCCAAGTGAGTGTTTGATCAAGGAAGGTAGCATAGAGATGCCCGATATCAAGTGACAGACTAAAATTTTAAATCCTCTAACAAGTTCACACCTAACAGTGTGTTTGTAACCTTTAACAGGGTTGGCTCTTCATCAATCTCACTTCAGAAGAGTGAAAATTTTGGGTTACTAGTCCCAAGTGGTTTTTCCCTTAATAGGGTTTACACGTTAAAAATCCATGTGTCAATGTGTTTATGAGTCATTACTTCAGTGTTTTTCATTACACATAACGTAACTAGATTGATCAGTATACTCTAGATAATTTACTGTCTTTCGGTAAATTAACTAACTGTTATTCGGTAAACATAAAATAGAAGGTTTCACAAAGCATTATGAGCAGTAGTAATTTGATAATAGTATTTAAAGGCATTCATCTTATAGGATTGAAGATAAATAGAGGCTTAATATTGTGGTACTAATTTTTTGGGTTGATTATTGGAATATTTTTGAGGCTACTGATTCACCCCCTCCTCTCAGTTATTACTAACAATTGGTATCAGATCTTATGTGCTTAGAAAGGGATTTTAATAGCTCAAGCAAAAGATCACAAGATGAATAGACGAGATGTGTCCAAGTTGAATAAATACAACTTTGTAGCATGAAAAAGTAGAATAAGAATCCACCTATCAGGTGTTAGGAATGATATTGTTCAATACTTAGATACTGAATATGTGTTTCTGACAGGACCTCACACTCTTGAGAAATTAAGAGTAAAGCATGAGAATAACTGCATGATGATAGAACTTGCGTCATCACTCTCTGATGATGAGTTTGAAGATGTCAAAACCTACACCTCTGCAAAGCAAATGTGGGCTAAGTTGAAGCTGGTATATGGAGGAGATGTCAATGTACTAAGAGCAAAGGAAGAAAGCCTAAGAGGGAGATTTGATGACCTAAGGATGAAAGAAGGAGAAGATATCATTCAGTATAGCTGCAGAATCAAAGAGGTAGTAAATTGTATCTGAGGAGTTGGAGGTGTACTTGAATAGGAGATAGTAGTAAGTAAAATCTTAAAAACCTTATTGCCTGTATATGCTATTAGAGTTTTTTCTATTCAAGAGATGAGAGCAGTTGCAAACAATACAGTTACTCTATATAGTCTAATTGGTAGAATAATTTCATTTGAGATGAATAACTTTGATAATAGTGTCTTACCATCTATAGAATCTGCATTCAAATCTTCTCTAAAAATAATTAACTCAAGTCATAGACATGTTGTTAGAAATGATAGTGACAGTGATAACGAGGATTAAGGACTTGATGAAATTGAAGCATTAATGGCCAGAAGATTGCAGAGAGGCAAAGGTAGATACAAAGGTAAATTACCACTTGTATGTTTCAATTGTAAAGAGGTTAGACACTTTGCTACATGATGTCCAAATCGAAGAAAATATGATAGAGGGAATGACAGATCATATGAGAAGAAGTTTGATAAAGGTGATAATAGAGATTACCGGAGCAAGTGACAATCTAAAAAAAGAGATACCCGAGACTACAAGGACAAAGGGAAGAAAACTTGTTACCTAGATGAGAACAGAGTTGATGACATTGACACTAAATTAGAAGAAGACATCAAGATGGTATTTGTAGCTGTGAAGGATGATTCAGATGAAGATGAAGAAAAGTATGTAGAAACTACACTCATAGCTAAAGTTAGTAAAAATGATGTCTGGATCATAGATAGTGGCTGCACTCACCATATGATCAGTGATAAACAAAATTTTGTGAATTTTGAATACTATAATGGTGGTTCAGTGAGAATGGGAAATGATACACCTTGTTTAGTTGAAGGTAAAGGAACCATAATGTTGAATAACCTGATAAAATGTGAAAATGCCTACTGGGTAAAAGGACTGAATTATAATTTGTTAAGTGTTTCATAGTTGAACAATTCAGGTCACAGAGTAGAATGTGAAAATAAGAAGGCAAAGATCTTCAATGAATCAGGAAGGTTGATTGGTACCGGTGAGCAAACAAAAGGTAACCTTTTCTATCTTGATGACACTAACACCACTTGTTTAATTTCTAGAAACAAAGACATATGGTTGTGGCACAAAAGATTGTGTCATTTGAACTTTGACAACATGATAAAGATAAGCAATAAAAGGAATGTTAAAGGCTTACCGAGCATGACTAAGCCCAAGTATATCATGTGCAAGAATTGTCAAAAAGGTAAGATGACAAAGTCTAGTTTCAAGAGTAAAACCCATAAATCTAATGCGATTCTATAATTAGTCCATACATATCTATGTGGAACCATGAGGACAAAGAGCTACTATCGAGATAGGTATTTTATTCTCTTTATTGATGATTATTCTAGAATGATGATAGTCATGTTCTTAAAAGATAAATCAGAAGCATTTAAGATGTTTAAATGGTATAAAGATATGGTAGAAAAACAAAGTGAAAAGAAATTGAAATGCTTAAGGTCAGATAAAGGAGGGGAATTTACTTCAGAAGAATTCACTGACTATTGCAATGAGCATGGAATTAAAAGATATGTTTCTGCACCGAGAACACCACAGAAAAATGGAATTTCTGCAAGGAGAAACATATGAATTGTTGACTGTGCAAGAACATTGATGATTGAGAAAAGCATCACTCAAACTTTCTGGAGAGAAGTTGTCAATACTTCTGTCTATACACTAAATAGAGTACAATTGAAGGACACAAAGAAGACACCCTATGAGCTTTAGTATGGTCATACACCCAATGTAAGTTACTTAAGAATATTTGGTAGTCAATGTTATATATTGAAGGATGATAGAAATGGAAAACTTGACTCCAAAAGTGATGAAGGTATCTTTCTAGGGTATTCAACCAAAAGAAAGTCTTATAAATGTCTTAACAAGTCATCTAATAAAATCATTGAAAGTACAAATGTGAGAATAGATGAATTTGCCAAAAAGAATGATAAGGAAAGAAAAAAGGAACCAGAGGACTACAATATGTTTGTTTATACAGAACCTGACACTCTACCCGAGCAACAGTGTCTCACTCCCGAGCATCAAGTTGCAATTACAAAAAATTAGGAAAATCTTCAAGATGATGTTATGAATAATGGAGATGAGAATGAAGGTCAAGAAGATTATCAAAATGATGAACACAGAGTTGAACCGAAACTTTCCAAGATGTCAGAAGGCATCATCTACATAATCAAATCATAGGAGATAAGAAGGCTAGAGCAAGAACAAGAAGTAAGTCACTAAACACCAGATGTTTACTTTGTGATTTTGTGCCTAAATCTATTAACAATGCACTTGAGAATGAAGAATGGGTTAGTGCTATGAATGAAGAAATATAACATATTGAGAAGAATAGTACATGGACACTAGTACCATGACCAAATGACTAGAATTTTATCGGTACTAAATAAATATTCAGAAACAAGTTGAATGAGAATGCATAAGTCACTAAAAACAAAGAAAGATTAGTATGCAAGGGATATGCACAAGAAGAAGGTATTGATTATGGAGAAACCTTTGCACTTGTTTCTAGACTAGAAGGAGTTAGAATCTTACTTTCTTATGCTGCATTTAAAGGATTCAAGGTATACTAAATGGATGTCAAATCTACATACCTGAATGAAATACTAGAAGAAGAGGTATACATTGAACAACCATAAGGGTTTGTTGACCCTGACAAGAGAAACATGGTATGTAGACTACATAAAGCCTTGTATGGATTGAAACAAGCAACAAGAGCTTGGTATGAAAGAATTCACTCATATCTCATTAGCATAACATTTGTTAAAACAAGTGAAAATAACAATCTATACATAAAAGAAGATAGCGGTGGTAATATTCTGATTGCTAAGATTTTTGTTGATGATATCATTTTTGGGGGAAATGAATTGTTATGCAAATCTTTTGCTAATGAAATGAGAAAGAAATTTTAAATATCTATGTTTGGAAAGATCAAATTCTTTCTTGGTCTACAAATTTTTCAACAAGATGCAGACATATACATCACTCAGTCCAAATACATCAAGGAAGTGTTGAAGATATTCAAGATGGAAGATTCCAAACCAGTTGGAATACCTATGGCTACCAGATGTGAGCTGACAAAAGAAGACAAATCCCAGGAGGTAAATCAGACCTTATATGGATCAATGATTGACAAACTGATGTATGTTTTTCATACCAGACTAGATATAGCACACGCAGTTGGAATAGTTGCAAGATTCTGTGCTAATCCCAAAGAATCACATATGAGTGTTGTCAAGAGAATTATGAGATATCTAAAAAACACCAAGGACTATGGCTTATGGTACAAAAGAGAAGGAAAATTTGAGCTACAAGTCTATACAGATGTTGATTGGGTTGGAAACATTGATGATTGAAATAGCACAAATGGAGGAGCATTCTTCATGGGTGACAGACTTCTCACATGGATTAGCAAGAAGAAATGATTCATCTCTTAGTCTACTGCAGAAGCATAATATGTGGCTACTGTTGCAAATTGCTCCAATATTGCATGGATCAAACAATTGCTGGAAGGTATGAATATGAAGATTCTTGAACCAGTAATTATCTATTGTGATTGTTGGAGTAATATTGTGTCACCAATTTACTCTTTATCTAAGTTTACTTAGGTAACCTCATTAATGAGGTAGATGGATATCATTGAGTCTTATTTGGACTCTTACTTATCTTAAGGATATTATAGAGTTATATTAGAACTCTACTTCCTCCATGTTGAGACAAGTGTCTCAACCCTATCCTTGTTTTCTATATGCTCTTGCCTATATAAGCAAGGCTTATTGTATGCTTAAAAACACCTCAATCAATACATTTCTAGTATTGATAACTGCTCTTTTCTGGTAGATGTCTGGAGACTGGGTTCTGGGTATAGGATAGTTTATCCTAACATGGTATCAGAGCTAAGTCTTACAACTCTTTCTAGTTTAGAGATTTTTTCATTTTGAATTTTGAGGTCCCTGGTTTCTCTTGTCAGAGTTTATCAGTGTTAATAGGTTGTACTCAGGCAATACTATTTTCTTGTTTTCTCGCAAATTTTGTGTATGATCAGATCTGCTCAAATTTTATTCCCTTGGCATTATTTCTGTGTCGATCTCACTCACTCTTCATGCATTCCAAGATCTGCGTTATTTGGATTGACTTGGAGATCTCTAAGATCATTGTTGCAATAGATCTTTAGGCTCAGATCTTTGCAAATCCGCAAGCATTAATATCTGTAGTTCTGAGCTCTTTTGTATTGATTCATCCATCTCCATCTTTGTTGAACCTAACATGGTGTTTGTTCAAGATTCTATGCATTTAGTTGTAAATGGTCTACGCATGGTGTTTGTGTCGCTGCTCTTGATCATGTGCAGAATCACGCTACGTGCAAATTGTTCCTGAACTTTAAGGGAAAAACTCTCTTTCCCTGGGAAGAAACAGCACCACTGGGAAGTCTGTCTACAGGTCTTCGGTTTGATATTACAAAAGCCATTGCATGTTTCCAGCTAGCTGCATATTTATTAGTCAAGTTTGATCTGCTAAGCTTGCAGGTTATTCACCTTGGAGGCTCGATTTTCACTAGTCGGTGCCTTTGATAGTGCACGGCCTATGATACTGAGTCTGCAAGCACCTATTATTGCACGCTCCAGGGATTTGGCTAGGCGCAGGCTGATCCATATTTGGTCTTCATTCATTTTCACAGGCCTCACATTATTGGCAGAGGTGTCTTGTTGACAGCATGCAGTGTTGGCGTGATTACTCGTGGCTTGTGTTCAAAGGTGCTTAAATCATATGCAACGTGGTGTTCTTGGCCGCAAGCATCAATGGTGGTGTTTCCCTTTGTAGAAACGATGCCCACTGGCCACCGAGTCTGATTTCAATGTCTCTGGTGGGAATTGCATCTACTGTCACAGTAACAATTCACGTGGATCAAATATTTCGCATACTTACTTGTGCTCATTGCGAAGCGGTGCAGTTTGTTCGGGCATCTTCTTCAGACTTTCTGCAACTTATGGTGACTGGCCCGCGTCAGGAGAGTCCTCCAGCTTCTCGGCCATGTGCAGCGTTCGTGGGGCATTCTTTGAGTTCACTCATTCAGCTCTGATCTTCTGTTCTAATTCGGATGTCTGCTATATCAGTTGCCGACGCTTTCTTTATTAGGCCCACGCGGTCTTTCTAGTGGTTGGTGCATTGATATCATTTTATAGTGTGAACTTCGTCTCACATTCATCTTGCCGCCTATGGTTGCAGAATGAAAAGTGGTTGTGCCGTCCACCACATTTTTACTCTCTATGGGCTCCATCACAAGTACCGGAACTGCCATTCCTTGTCTTGGACCGAGTAGTTCATTTGGTCTGCAGATTTCCTCATCGCCGACACCAGATTTTTCATGATATCCGATCCTACTCTAAGGGTCGCGACTTGGTGTTCCTACCTAACTTGGGCCCAGGCATGACTTAAGAGTAACATGCCCGTGAAGCTTTCACGTGGAAAGCTCATTTGTTAGAACATGCTATATACTGGTGAGCGTATTATTGCATAGCTCCTTTTTTGATTTGGCGGGTCTCCTCTTTTCCAGCTCGAGGTGTAATGGTGAGCGTATTATTGCATAGCTCTTATTGCATGTGGAGATCATTTTCTATGAGGCTTGTCAGCAACTTTATAGCCTTCTGCGATGGATCACAGATCACACCATTTATGTGAGCTACAGCGTGGCTCGTTGGTTGTGACGTGGGCCACATCAACATTTCTTAACAATATCCTCTAGTCTATTGGGCCATAGCATGGATCTTAGAGGATGTTGAGTCACTTTGACCAGTACTTGTGTTGCCATAAAGAGGCCCATGCCGCTTTCACAAACAAAGCCTATGTTCCAAAACTGGAATATCCAAGAATAACTACTTCGACGAATTATGTGCATTAGAGGTATTTTTCTGAAAATTTTGTCATTTTAATTCTACTCTTACTAGCTTGAACCTACGAGTTCTTTCTGTTTTCGCTCTTGGCAAAATTATTTTTTGGGGAATTGTAAAATTAGTTTGTATCTGTTCGGGGGGTGGGGTGTCTTGCATATTATCCTTTGTGTACCCTTATACAACATGTCAGACCCTAGGATTGAGTTGCTCACCCCACATAACTATCACACATGGAAGCTCAAAATGA
>MU223917.1:256149-272867 GCA_018584345.1 Thuja plicata | reverse complement strand
AATTTGTTGTTTCACATTGCTGAGTGTACAACACCAAAAGAAGTATGGGATAAGCTTGCAGGGTTGTATGGTAAAGTCAACCAATTCAAAATCTTGCAACTAGAAGCTGATCTCACTTCTCTTTCCCTTGATGTATTTCCCTCTATTCATGATTTCCTTGCACGGTTCAAGTCCATTTTGTCTTAGTTGAAAGGTTGTGGTCATGCTAAAACAGATCAAGAGTGTATTTTCTTGATCTTGTCTAAACTTAGAGGTCCTTTTCAAGTGTTTGCCTCTACCTTCTATTCTACTATGGATGCTATGGGAGAAGATCATAAGATGCCCTCTTTTGAGGAATTTTTTGATAGACTAACTAGGGAGCAAGCCAAGTTACTTCAAATGGATGCTCTTCCTAAGAGTCATGCCTTGATGGCTCAATCTCCTAAGGGAAAGGGTAGGTATAAGAAGCAGCCACAAACAGATTCATCTATTGGAGGTAGGTTTCCCTATAAGCCTCCCTATAAGACTAAGGTGCACAATGATCAGAAGCCAAAACCTCCTTCTCCTCCTCCTAACCTAGCAGGATCATCTTCTCGGTATAAAAAGAAACAGGAGAATTATTCTTTTCAAGGGAGACCCAAGCGTGCTGAGGCACCATACTCTCAGAGACTAGCAGCATTAGAAGAAGCTATGAAGAGGCACAACATTGCAGTGCCTCATTCTTCTTCCTCAAGCAAAGGATAAGCCTTCTCAGCTAAGGCTTCATCATCTACAAGTTCCAGTTGGATTCTTGATTCTGGTGCTTCACATCACATGACTCATTCCGTTGACCTTCTTGACTGTTGGGAACTCATCACAGATTCCAGTTCTAGGGACAGGCTCAGTTCAAATGCATGATGGTAGCATTGATAATGTTCTGTTTGTTCCTAACATTTCACAGAATCTCCTTTCTATCTATCAAATTTGCAATCATGGTGATGGAAAAATTGTTGAGTTTTCCCCTACTAATGTGATAGTTAAAGATATGCAGAATGCTAAAAAGGTTATTGCTACAGGCACTGTTGATCATGAAGCCCGCTTGTATAGGTTTGATGGATTTGATTCTTCATTTGGATCATCCCTTATTTCTCATGCAAATTCTATGAGCAAGCTTTGGCACGAATGGTTTGGGCACCTAAATTATAGATATCTTCAGCATATGAGCACACAAAACCTAGTAATTGGTCTACCTCAGATATCTTCTTTTGATGGAGTCTGTTCAGGTTGTGTTCTTGGCAAGCATCACCGAGATCCCTTTCCTAAGGGTATGGCCACACGAACTTCAACTCCCCTTTGAGTTGGTACATAGTGACCTCATATCATTTCCAACTCCTTCTTTTTCAGGGGCCAAGTATGTACTCACCTTCATTGATGACTTCTCCAGGCGTACATGGGTGTATTTTTTAAAGTACAAGAATGAGGTCCTTCATTACTTCATGACCTTTCTTACATTTGTGGAGAAGCAGTCAGGATATTCCCTCCAAAAGATCTGCACGGATAATGGGGGGGAGTATGTCAATCGTGCATTTGTGGAATTCTATCATACTCAAGGTATTCTTCATCAGCATACAGTGCCATACACTCCTCAGAAAAATGGTGTGGCTGAGCGGAAGAATAGAACCTTACGGGTAATGGCCAATTGCATGCTTCAATCTCGGTCCATGGCTCCAACATTTTGGGCAGAGGCTGTCAATTGTGCCAGCTATATTCAGAATCGTATGCCTCATAAGGCAGTACTGAATAAGACTCCTGAGGAGGCTTGGTCTCATGTCAAGCCCCAAGTATCCCATTTTAGAGTATTTGGCAGTGTTGCATGGACATTCATTCCTGATAATCGACGTAAAGCAATGGAAAAGAGAATTTAGCGCTTCATTTTTGTTGGCTATTGTGAGGATGTGAAGGGTTATCAATTGTTTGATCCTCACACTCAAGAGGTTCATTTTTGTCGTGATGTTCAATTTGATGAATCCTTTACTCCAAAGGATTATCCATGCCAGGCACCTCCCTCTCCTCTTCCACGTTCATCTTTTGAAGATGTTTTTCCTTCAGATAAAGATGATGATGATGATGCTCATAATGCCCCCATTCAAGAAGATGGTATTCCTCTAGTTGTGGACATTACTCCATCGTCTCCTCCTCCACCTGTACCTAGTCGACCCTTATAGGCTCGTACAGTTTTTGTGGATGCTAGTTCTCTTACAGGTGATCCCACAGCCATTCGACGCACTCGTTCCCAAACATTAGGTATCAGTCTTTTGAGTCATGCAGTCTCTTCTGATCCTTAGAAGTTTTCGGATGCCTCAGGTATACCAGAATGGGATAGTGCTATTGCTGAGGAGCATTCTTCTTTGATGAAAAATCATACTTGGGATTTGGTTCCTCTTCCTAAGGGAAGAAAGATGGTTCGATGCAAATGGGTGTATCATACCAAATTTGTAGCTGATGGTTCTTTTGATAAGTATAAGGATCGTCTAGTGGCTAAGGGGTTTTCTCAAGTTGAAGGCATCGACTATTCTGAGACCTTTGCTCCGGTTGCCAAGATGGATTCCATTCATCTTGTACTTTCTATTGCTGCATCTAAGGGCTGGTTAGTGTATCAGATGGATGTAAAGAGTTCTTTCTTACATGGTGATCTTCAAGAGGAGATCTATATGGAGCAACCACCAGGTTTTGTAGTTAATTCTTCACTTGTTTGTAGGCTTTGACGTTCATTATATGGTCTCAAGAAAGCTCCTAGAGCTTGGTATGAGAAGATGGATAGTTTTTTTCTTGCTTCTAGATTTACTAGATGCCACTCTGATCCTATAGTCTACATTCAATGACATGAAGGGGATCTTCTCATTATTGTTCTTTATGTGGATGACTTGATACTCATAGGGAGTTCTCATGCTATGATTGAGAAAACTCAAAGAGCTTTGATGAAACGTTTTGACATGACTGACCTTGGTTTGTTGCACTATTTCCTTGGTCTTCAAATTCATCAGTCTTCTGCCGGTATTTCCATTTTCCAGAAGAAGTATGCCCTTGATTTGCTCCAATGGTTTGGAATGGCTGATTGCAAACTAGCCCTTACTCCTTTTCAGTCAGGTGTTGTTTTGTCTACCAAATGTACTACTCCATCAGTTGATGCTACCTTTTATAGGCAATTAGTTGGCAGCCTTTTGTACCTGACACACAGTCATCCTGATATTTCCTTTGTAGTTAGTCTTGTCTCACGGTTCTCTCAAGATCCTCATAAGAGTCATTTGCAAGCAGCTAAGCGCATTCTGCAGTATATTTAGGGCACTATAAAGTTTGGCATTCACTACACATCAAGTGCTACTGAGATTGTGGGCTTCATTGACTCAAATTGGGCTGGTGATGTCAATGATCGAAAGTCTACCTCAGGCTCTATTTTTTGCCTTGGTTCAGGCCCAGTTGCTTGGTCTTGCAAAAATAAAACAGCTATTGCATTATCCTCAACTGAAGCTGAGTATCGAGGAGCTGTGTTGGCTAGTCAGGAGATTCTTTGGCTTCGATAGTTGATGGCTAAGTTTGGATTTTTGATAACTCATCCCACTACTCTTTGGTGTGACAACTTGAGTGCCATCCATATTTCTTGCAATCCTGTGGAACATCAATGAACAAAACATATTGAAATCCACATGCATTTCATTCGACAACTCATTCAAGATGGTTTTTTGTCTTTGGAGTATTTGCCTAAAGATCAACAGGTTGCAGATATATTCACAAAACCTTTAGCATCTCTGTACTATCTTCAATTGCGTCAGATGTTAGGGGTCAAGGAAGTAGTCCTTGGGGGGACTTGAGGAGTCCTCCTTCCTTCCTTTTCAATGTTTTTCAAGATTTGTTTGTTCTCTTTTTTGGAGAGGAGTTTTCTCCCACTGGGTTTTCTCCTTTTCTCTGGTTATGAGAGATTTCTTTGTAGATGTACATGGGTACCTAACATGGCTTTTTTTCCAGGACCCATATAGCTCTCTACTACATTATTTTTTACTCCCTAAGTTGCATTTAAGGGGGGGTGTTGGAGTAATATTGTGTCACCAATTTACTCTTTATCTAAGTTTACTTAGGTAACCTCATTAATGAGGTAGATGGATATCATTGAGTATTATTTGGACTCTTACTTATCTTAAGGATATTATAGAGTTCTATTAGAACTCTACTTCCTCCATGTTGAGACAAGTGTCTCAACCCTATCCTTGTTTTCTATATTCTCTTGCCTATATAAGCAAGGCTTATTGTATGCTTAAAAAAACCTCAATCAATACATTTCTAGTATTGATAACTTCTCTTTTCTGGTAGATGTCTGGAGACTGGGTTCTAGGTATAGGATAGTTTATCTTAACAGTGATAATACCAGTGCAATTAACATTTCTAAGAATCTAGTCATGCATGCTAAGACTAAACATATTGCTATCAAGTATCACTATCTAAGAGAACAAGTGCAAGAAAAGGAAGTGACACTGGAATATGTTCAATCAAAGGAATAGTTAGCTGACATATTCACCAAGCCGTTACCAAAGGATACATTTGAGTACCTAAGACAAAGACTAGGGGTCCAACCCTTGTCTATCAGTCAGTAAGCTGAATAAGAGGTTGCATCAACCTATATCAAATCTGAAGATCAATCATGTTGATGGAAAAAAAACTGAGATGGACAGCAATAGATACATATGTACACAGCAAGGTAAAAGTAAGCACCGAACACCAGATACATTGTATTGCTGATGGATAGGGAAATTCAAGGACTATATTATGCAAAGGGATGGAACATGATATAGATATTATTTTGTTTGGCATTCTTTTCAAAGGGAGCGATGATTCCATTATCATATAAAGGGAGAGATGATCGTAAAGGGAGAGATTTGCATTATCATCAAGGCGAAATATGATAAAGGGAGAGATTATCTCAATTGATCAGAAAATATTATATCATTATCCATAAAGGTGAAGTTCCTAAAAATTAGAAAGAAAGAGTTAATCAATATTCTAAAAGAGAGAAATTGATAACATATGAAATATCCATCTAAGGAAGAGAAGTAAAAAAGGGAGAGAGTTCAGACAAGGAGAAAGATTGTTGTGAAAGGAAAAAGAGATTATCAAGAAGAGGAATAGTCAAGGCAGAGCACATATCAGAACAGAGATATCATATGATACATCTATCCAGAGAAGGGATTGAAGATTGAAGACAACCATTCTGCATGAAACAAATCTCAGCTAGTTTGAGCTTACTAAGAGCCAAAAATTTGTAATAAGTTACAATAGGAAAGCTTGATGAAACTGTATATTTCATATTGTATTAGTGATAGTATAGTATGATAATGTAGTATGTTACCATCAGTGAAAAAGGGAGAGATTGATGACATGTAACTAATTGAATGTTTGAAGATGTTAAGTTGATCATCAAAATGTAGAAGGATAATGCAAGACATTAATTCAGTTAATGGATTGTATTATCGTTGATGTCAACTTGATATAATCTAATCAGTTATAATCAAAGTGTCAAAGACTTTAAAGAATCAGAGAGATAAATATTATGCTTTCAGTAATGCATAAAAGACAAGAATTGACAATGTGATTTCAAACACCGACGGTCAATGGACACCGACGAACAAAGATCACTGAAAGTCAAGTCACAATGATGCCCGAGCAAGAACACCGATGTGCATTATTGACGAGCTAATGGCTAGTAAGTTATGGTCAAGTTCCTCTTTTTTTACTTCAGTTAAGCTGATGGTGCCTATGGGTTGTGGAAACCATGTGAAATCCAAATAAGATGGAAGGTGAGGCCTATGTGTTTTCCCACTACTACCTTGAGATGTCATTCAAACTTGGAAACTGTACCTGGTACCTATTTAATATTTACTTTCCTAACACCTAAGATGGCAGGAAGCTTATGTGAGAGGAAGTCTCCTCCATTATTCTTGAGGACAAGGATGCACTTTATATGGTGGCGGGAGACTTCAACTCTCCTATTTTCCCATTAGAGAAAATAGGAGGCTTAATGAACTATAATGATAGTATAAATGATCTTTCAGAATTCATCAGCATGACTAATCTTTCTGATCTAGAACTGTAAGGTAATCCCTTTACCTCGTACAAAAATAGGAAGGGAACCCAATTGTTCTAGGTTAGATTGGATAGATTTTTGGTTTTAACTAGGTGGGAATTGGGGTGTCATGCCTCTCTCAAGGCCATCCCTAGAACTATCTCATATCATAGCCCCATTCTCCTTCAATGGGTAGATAAGCCCTTCTCTAGCAACCTTCCTTTTTGATATGAGATTATATGGGCCTTCCATTTGGATTTTAAAAGTTGTATCCAAATATGGTGCATCTCCCCTATCAAGGGATGTTCTATGTACATGATTTCTCAAAATTTGGACCTTATTAGAAAAGAAGTTAGAGGGTGGAATAAGTCAAAATTTGGTGACATGTTTAAAAAAAGTAGGAAATAGGCTCCAAATTGGATTGTATCTATAATATAATTGCTGCTGGTAATTTATCCCAGTCCTTACATGAGGACGAGGAAGGTTGAAGAAGAAAATGGAAATAAAATATTAGAAAGGAAGAAATCTATTGGAAACAAAGATCAAGAATACAATGGTTGAAGGAGGGTGACATGAACTCATTTTTCTTTCACAGGACTAATAGTAGGCACAAAGAGAGAAATACTATCAATTTTTTGACGAATGAACTTAATTAGGAGGTTACTTATTATGAAAAAATTTGTGAGCTAGCCTCTTGATATTCTATTTATATATACTCAGAAAATGAGGGAAATCACTTCAGGGAAGTGCAAACCATAATTCTAAGCCACCTTCCAACTGCCATTAGGGAGGATGATAATAAGTAGCTCCTTTCCCCTATTACAGAAGAGGAAGTCAAAGCCACAATGTTTAAAATAGGTGTGTACAAGGCCTCGGTCCTAATGGGTTACCCCTATATTTTTTTAGGACTGGTAAGTTGTTGAAGAAGCTAAATAATACTTACATTGTGTTAGTCCCTAAAGTACATGACCCAAAGTGCATGACTAATTTTAGGCCTATAAGTTTATGCAATACCATCTATAATATTTTCTCAAAGGTGTTGGTCAACCGACTAAAACCCCCCTAGATAAACTTATTAGTCACAGCCAGAAAAGATTTTCTTAGGGTGACAAATTCTTGATGTAGCCATTGCCACCCATGATATTATATATTTATAAGGCTTATGATAGAATTAAATAAAGCTTCGTGTATAAGTGTTGAATAAATTTGGTTTAAGTGGAAAAAGTGATTGGTATTTTCCAAGAATGTATAGAGATGGTTCACTACTCAATCTTGATGAATGGGGTCCCTTAGGGACCATTCAAAGTTGGTAAGAGAATTAGGAAAGATGACCCCTTGTCACCCTACCTTTTTTATTATGGTTGCTAAAGTTCTTGGCATAAACTCCCTAAATTTGTCTTGGGTTGGTAGAATATAGGGAGTTAAAGTTGCTACCATGGTCCCCCTTGATTCTATAGTAGTTTGTTGATGATACTATTCTCTTTGGAAAATCCCCAGTGATAAAATAAAGGGAATGGAAAGGCCTTCTTCTTGATTATGTAAGAGCCTCTAGCCAATGCATGAATTATGGAAAAAGTAGCCTCTACTTTTTCAATAACAAGATGAATATGTAGGCTAAGATGAAGGATATCTTGGGTTGTCAATGTGCTACCCTTCTAGTTAGTTATCTTGGCCTTGTCCTCAATATTAAAGAGGTCACCCTACCTTTCGGCACACTATCCTAGAGAGAATTTAGAGGAAATTAGTTGGATAGAAAGGAAAACTTCTGAGTATTGTAGGGAAACTTCAATTGCACTCTACCTTACTCTAAGGAAACATGGTTTACTTCTTATCCCTTTTCAAAAAAATTGGTACCATGGTTGACAAATTTGAGAGAATTAAAAATAATTTCCATATATTTTGTAAACCCAAAAATTAGGGAGGTCTCAGGATTAGGAAACTAACTAATCTAAACAAAGCCTTAATCACTAAAGTTGGTTGGAATCTGGCTATTGGCAAGGTGGATTGGTGTAACATTATGAAGGTTAAATACCTTATCCAAGGAATATTTAATAGAACTCTTGACTTAAATGGTTTCCCAATAAGTTGAAAATATGGAATAAAATTTTAAATGTAGAGCACTCATTACGGAAGGTCTAAAGTGGAAAATAGGCAATAAGAGGTTGATAAAATTTTGGGAAGACCAATGGATGGGGAATAAAATGATTTCTAATGGTAATTACAATCTACTAATGAGAAGTATGAAGTCCTACTTTGGGACTTATATTGCCAATTATATCACTCCCGAAGGAAAATGGATAATCTTGGCACATAGTTTTAGGAATGTGCCCGATATTCTTCCTAAAGTTGTTGATCTGCAATCCTTGATGATGAGAGTGAGACTCCCTCTCTTCCCTAGAGAAGATAAATTTATTTGGACAAAGACTCAAACAAGGGCCTTTCCTCTCGAGCCTTCTTACAATGTGTTGATAAAGTACAATGGTGACCCTAATTGTTTGGAGAAGGCCTAGAACTCACAGCTCATACAAAATATTAATTTCTTTTGATCAACCTCCCTACATAGTAAAACTCTAACTTGAGATAATCTAGAGAAAAGGGGATTCCAATTTCCTAATAGATGCATCATTTGTAAGCGGTAGGAGGAGATAATTCAACACCTCTTTATTCACTATCAATTTCCCTCACAAGTATGGCAGAATATACTCCAAAAGTTTAGCCTTCATTGGGTGTTTGGTAGAAATATTCAACAATTTTTTATCAACTAGAAGTGCCTATTAAATCACCCCCTCATTAGATAGCTTTGGCATACAATTCCTCCCCATGTTTTTTGGTGTTTATGGAAGGAGAGGAACAACAAGATCTTTAAGGGTACTAAAAAAATTGTTGATAATGTGATTTTGATTCTCAATAAATTATTGTTAAAAAATATTGTTGTAAGCAATTGGAAAACTCTTAGTTGTCCTCCATCGGGTTGGGATTTTAATCTTGCTAAAAACCGGAAGCTCCCTAAGGATTTCTATAAGTTTGATAATCCAAAGAAGATTTATAGAAATAACAGTGTGGAAATGACACAAGGAGGGATAGTAAGTGGGTCCAAGGGAACTCCCAAGTATGAAACCAGCTTGTAGATACAACAATGTGGAAGAAAAAACACACAGAGTGAGAGAAGGAACATCAGATGTCATATATTTCATTAATTGATCAAACTCAATACATGCCGGGCTATAAGGCCTTCTCGGTTTCGGCCATATACATTCAATGAATTACAAATTGATCTTCATATATGCAAGGTCATAGACCTGCCTTAAAATATCTCAAAAAATAATATTCTATTGAATTCTACTCTCCTCTAACTACTGCCCCCCAAACTAAAAATAGAGAAACAAATATATACAAGAGTCCACTAAAGAGGTCGGCGCTCAAATCAATAAGAGAGACCGAGATTTAGGTCCACACAAATCCCAATGAGAGACCCCACATTAATTATGCCATGGAAATTAAATGTAAAAGTCGGCCAGATCAAGATAAAAAAAATCAGGAAGAGAAACACCAAGCAACAACAACCTCTCGGTAAAAGCATACCTGAGCAATAGGAAATGACTTGGTAAGAACATACCTGAGCAACAAAAACTAACACACCCCAAGACCCATCGGTAAAGCAAATAGACAGGATACCCGAGCAACATGGTAAATGAGAACTTCACTGAGCAACCTCCAAACAAGCCAAAGAACAAGAGAAAACATATTTTTGGTTGGGCGGGATTGCCAAGGACCCAAGATGCTCCTACATCAGACACCTGTGGTACAAGAAATGATTCCCCAAATCAGGTATTAGGTCCAAAGTGAAATGAATCCAACTTAGATTGAGCTATCCAAGATGAGTCCTCAATCGGTCTATTCTTCCATTTTACTAGATACTCCATGTAATCCTTTCCTCTTGTACTTCTGCCAATTCTCTATTTCAAAATCTGTTGAACTTCCTCTATCTGCTTCTTAGGATAATCACTTGGTACTGTCACTTCTTCAAAAGGCTCATGATATTCATATAAGTCTTAAATATTAAATATAGGTGATATATCCATGTCATCAAGTAATTCAACTTCATAAGCATTTCCACTGTCAAATCTTCTCAGTATTTTGCAAGGACCAAATTTCCTCATCTTCAATCTATGATATGTTCCAATAGGTAATCTACCTTTCTTCAAATGAACCATAACTGCATCACCAACTTCAAAATTTTTATGTCTCCTTGATCTGTCTACACTCTCTTTGTACTTCTGATTACTTTTCTCCAGCTTTTGTTTCACATCTTCATGCAATGTCCTCATAAACTTAGCAAATTCCTCTGCTTCAATACTACTTTTCTCTTCAACAATGTTTCTCAATTTTGATATACCTCTCGGTTGTGTACCATGAAAAATCTCAAAAGGTGTCTTTCTAGTACTTCTATTCGCTAAACTGTTGTATGCAAACTCTGCTTGTGCCAACATCAAATCCAAATTACTTGGTGTGTCTCCAACTAAGCATGTCAACAAATTACCCAAACTTTGGTTTACAACCTCTATTTTTCCATCAGTCTATGGAGAAATGTAGAACTATACTTCAACTCAGTATCCAACTTCTTCCAAAGTATTTTTCAAAAATAGCTAACAAATTTACCGTCTTGGTCACATATAATATTCCTCGATAATCCATGCAATCTGACAATCTCCTTAAATAAAAGATCTTCTATATGTACTGCATTTGATGTTTTTCTACATGGTATGAAATGTGTCATCTTAGAAAATCTATCTGCAACAAAAAATATGGAATCATTACCTCTTGCTGTCCTAGGTAAGCCAAGAACAAAATCCATGCTGATATCACTCCAAGGTTTCTCAGGAACAGTAATGTGTGTATACAATCCAGTATTATGACTCACTCCTTTTGCAACTTGACAAACTCCACAAAATTTCACAAACTTCTGAACATCCTTATACAAATGAGGTCAAAAATACCTTTGATTAAGCAAACTCAATGTCTTATCAATAACAAAATGTCCAACAATCCACTACTATGTTTTTCCTTAATCAAATTAGTTCTAATTGAACCTCTCGGTATGCACAACTGAATACCTTTAAACAACATATCTTCTTGAATGAAATAATCTTTATACTTAGTTGATTGATTTGAATTAGGTGCTCTGCACACTCTCCACTGCTCATAAAAATCAGGATCCCTTTCATACAAATGCTTCATGTCATCAAAACAAAGAACTTCAATTCTCATTTCAGTCAACAAAGACCTTCTTCTACTCAATGCATCAACAACTCTGTTAGAAACTCAACTCTTATGTTTAATCACAAATGTGAAACTCTGCAAATACTCTACCCATTTCATATGTCTCTGATTCAACTTATTTTGACTACCCAAATATTGTAAAGCCTTATGATCAGTATACAAAACAAATTCATTTGGCATCAAGTAATGTCTCCATTTCTTCATAGCTTGAACAATAGCATAGAACTCTTGATAATAGACAAAATATTTCCTCTTAGTATCATTCAAATTTTCACTAAATAAAGAAACAAGTTTACCTTCTTGAGTCAATACAACTCTAATTGCACTTCCACTTGCATGACATTCAACTTGAAATATCTTATTGATATTAGGTAAAGCTAACACAGTTAATTCAGCAACTTTCAGCTTCAAAGTCTTAAAACTCTTATCAGCTCCATGTGTCCATTTGAATTCTCTTTTGTCTCCTCTCATTGTCTTAGTCATAGCATTACAAATAGAACTAAAATTTCTGATAAAATTCCTATAAAAACTTGTCAATCTATGAAATGATCTTACCTCAATGACATTCTGAGGTGTAGGCCAACTAAGTTTAATTTCAACCTTCTAAGGATCCATTTTCAAACCATCAGCTAAAATCACAAAACCCAACTACACAAGTTCTTCTTTCACGAAGGAACACTTTTTCAAATTTATCAACAACTTTTCTGCTTTCAATCTCTGCAATACTTTCCTTATATGCATCAAATTCTCTTCTCTGGTCTTACCGAATATCAAAATATCATCCAAGTATACAATCACATATTTATTCAATAATTTCTTGAAAACTTCATTCATTAACCTCATAAATGTACTTAGTGTATTAGTTAAACCAAAAGGAATAACCAACTACTCATACAAACCTTCCTTTATCTTGAAAGAAGTCTTATATTCATCACCTTCTCTGATTATGATTTGATGATACCCACTCTTCAAATTAATTTTAGTAAAATATCTTGCTCCACTCAAATAATCCATTATGTCATCCATTCTTAGTATAGGAAACCTATACTTCACTGTGATCTTATTGATAGCCTTTGAATCAGTGCACATTCTCCATTATCCATTCTTCTTAGGTGCCAATATACCTGGTACTGCACATAGACTCAAACTTTCTCAGATCAAGCCTTTGTCCAACAATTCATGGAGTTTTTGGTTAAGCTTTTCATTCTCGGTCGGTGTTAACCGATGTGGTTCTTTGCTCGGTAAACTAGCTCCAAGAATTAGATCCATACAATGACTGATATCTCTCATTGGTGGAAAACCATTAGGTACATTATATAAAATGATCTCCTTGTACTCAGTGAGTAACTTCTCAACTTCTACAGGGTTTTCATCCTCTGTATTCTTACTTGGTTTGTTAGGAATCAAACAGATATCATTTCTTTTCAAATCCTTAACAAACTATCTACCTTTCATCAAACAAACTTTTAGAGATGTACATAATTCACCAATAGATTCTTCAACCAAAGGTAGCAGACCTTGTTTCTTACCATACCCCCAAATAGAATATCTATTCAATCTTCCATAATGTATAGCATGTCTATTGAATACTGCCAAGGTCTAGCCAACAAAATATGACAACAATACATATGCATAATATCACACAACACCTTATCATAGTATTTTCCAAATTCAGATTCACAAAACATTGTTCACTCACCATTAATGTATTCTCATCCTTGACCCATGAGATCTAATAGGGCTTTAGATGCTTCATTCTTTCCAACTACAACTTTGTGACCATTTCCTCAGATGCTAGATTTTCCAAGCTTCCACTATCAGCAATTACCTTCCAAACTCTATCTGCAACCCTACATCTGGTCTTGAAAAAAAATTTCCTAACAGGATCTTGCTTATCCTTCTCACTCCATAGTATCCTTTGGATCATGAGATTTCCTTCCTTCTCACCTTTGTTTGGTGACTCTTCTTGCACCAAAGCATCTCTGCTACTACCAACTTTCTTGCTTGCGTGTGTACACTCAAATTATTTGTGTCCTTCCTCACCATAATTGTAACAAGTTACTTGGAACCCTCTTCTGCTATAGCCACCTCGGGAGTAATTGCCTCTTCCTTGGTATGAATTTCCACCTTTCCATTTAGTCTTCCGCTTACCTTGAGATGTGTCTGAATTTGACGTGTCTGGTTTAGATCTACTATTTTCACCATGAGATCTACCTCTTCCTCTAGGGAATATACCACCTTTGCTTGTTTGCCTTTGTTCATATATTTTTTTGAGATTTTCCTCAACTTTTAGGGCAAATTGATATGTTTCCTCAATGCTTTCCATCTTGACCAAGATTATATCATCTTGTATAGAACTTCTCAATCCATCCAGATATCTTGCTACTCTTTCCAATTCATCTTCAACATGTCTAGATCTGATGTCCAATCTGTAAAATTATTCAATATAGTCCTTTACTGATCTATCCTTCTACTTCAAACATTGTGTTAGAATTTTTTATTGTATCCCTCAGTTCTAAAAGAGAATATGCAAACCAGACTTGGGGATCTTTGTCCAACTCACATGAATATGCTTATTCCTACAAATTGAGGGTCAAGAAAAGGCTAATTGATGAGGATTTGATCCTCCTTATACTTCGATCTCCACACGCTCAGGTGGGTGCACCTAAAACATAATCAATCTCTGCATATATAAGCACTCTCTAGGTGAACCCCAATAAGCAGATGCAACCATGGATAGCTCTTAGACTTCTATAACTGGTAATCCAAGACTCAACCAGTCTTATATAGGATCTCGCCTGCATAAATATTCTAAGAACCAGGGAAATGGTCAAGGTTAAAATAAGGATTAAATCCTTCTTCTCTTCGAGTTCTAAGCTCAAGCAAGCTAACCTATGGATTCATTTCTTCAAAGATTCACCAAAAGAGCTTGTATTCTGCAACACAAGACATGACATATATACTCTTCAACAGAAAGTAAAGGTGAAATGATTTAATGAATTGATGATGAAAACTACAAGACAAGAAAGGACCAGTGCCTTATCTATTGGGCAACAGAGTCAAATGAATACACATCTCTAGAAAACCCTCCAACTCCAAACACACAGAAAGCAAGTGAAGTGCCTTATAAATCACTCTTCTCAATCCAGTACCCAGACATCAAATTCGTATGCAAGTCTTAAAACCTCAAATCTTGCCTCTAAGAATTAATCTCTCCTTGAAAGAAACTCAGAAACAAGCTCACAGCTACCTTGTAACTAGTGTATTAAAGTGCCTTACAAATCAACACACAAGAATTAAAACATAACATACAAAGACATTGATGAATAATGCACAGGGATTCTATTGTTCTTTATTGAAAAATCATCTGATTCTGTACATTTTAAGACAAAGTACTCAGAAAATAAGACTCAAAAGCTAGAATACTGCCCAATAGTGTAAAATTCAACATCCGTGTTACAATGGAGAAAAATCCAGATATAGGAGAAAGGAAAAAATAATTTCAACCCAGCTGACACCTATCTAATCCCCACAAATATCTCCAAAACTGAACTCTTCTTCAACTAAAAATATGATTTTATTTACAGAAAATCTCCTTTGAATTATCTTTGAATATATCTGATATCTTCCTGTGAAAACCTCTTCATGTCTAAAGGCAAGTATATTTGATGTTTTAGAAAAATTATAAATTTACCTTGGCAAATGAAAATTTCATATTTTGCCTTTATTTCCTAAGTCTTCCTATGCAGATTTAATAATCTTCTCTTCAAATTTTACACTTTAACCTGCTGCACTTTACCCTTTGATCTACTACTCAATTTCTACAAATTTACGTTAACTTCTGCATAGACTTTATAGTTCTTTTTTTCATCACTTTAATATTTCTCGGGTGCCAGCAAGAAGTTGAGTCCACTTTTTGTGTTTTTCCTATTTTTCAAATGTGCAGTCAATTGATGTCAAAACTTGAGGCACTTAGATATTGAATCTTAGAAAAATTCACTAATAGAAAATGTAGTGCTTGGAGTCTAGTTTTTAAATATGTAATTTTTTTTAATACCCACATGGTAAAAAATATATTTTAGTAGGCATGTTTAAAAACCCCTTTTCAAAATTTTAGTTTCAGGACCATACCACACACGTGTACGACCACCCTATTTTGAAGTAAATAAATGAATTTTTGTTAATCCTTCTGGGGAAAGGTAGCTAACACATCAAAGATTGGTCAGAATATTTTTGATTTTTTTTAATTGAATATTTTTTTTTATTCATTTTTAATTGAGTATAAAGTACATTTTCAAAACCTCTGGTGTACGGCCACCATAATTTAATGAAAATTTCACTTTTTTTGGATTTTATTTTTTTATCTTGAAGGAAATTCTATGTAGATTGGTCACATATAATTTATTTTTTCACAAACATAAAATCAAAAAAGTTATTAAAATTTTAGTTAACCTTACTATTTCAACTTTAGGTACCAATTTGGCGTAATAATTATTAGAAAAATAGAAAAATTTGTCATATCATTATAAAAATTATATTTTTATAATCTATACAATATGAACTAAAATGGGTTTTCATTTCGTCTAAAATTTCATTCGGGTTGACCTCTGAAAAATCATGACAAGGCGCAAATTTTATTTTTAAATGCCTTAGTCATTTTTTTGCAAGGCCAAGCACAAGATTGGTGGGACCAAGCCTGTCCCGAACCAAAAACCAAGGCGGAGGTACAGTCCCCACTCCTATTTTTTACAAATGGGCACCCGTTATTTAAAATTCAAAAAATAGGTGCCCATTTTTTTTTGGACCGTTGAAACCGAAACGGGCACCCGTTTTTAAAAATGGGCACCCGTTTCATTTAAATAACGGGTGCCCATTTCTAAAAGATCCGTTGGAGACAAAAAATAGTTCTGTGGGCCTGCTCTTAATGATTGATGATTATTCAATCATTTGTATGACATATCTGTGATAGCTAAAAGTGGCCTCTATTTAGCCATACACTTCAACATGGTCATTATTCTTCAGCTGCATACAGGAATGAATATCGATTCATTCACCCTGCATGTTTGAAAGAGTCGACCTGTTGCCTTCTAGAAGGAAGGAGTATGAGTTTTCTCTCAGGTCATTGCAAACTCAGTGACTACACCAAAGACCTAAACGAAGGATTTAAAGCTATGATAAATGATCTAATATGATATGCATATGCAGTTTGTTGTTCATCCCAAGTTAATTAAGATTTATTTAAGAAACACTAAATGAAATGTGAGATATTCATTTTAATAACACCAAATGAAAGTGTGCTCTAAATTAAGATTGCATGCTTGAATAAAATAAACAACAATATTAGCTAAATGAGAAAAATGCTAAGAAT
>MU223917.1:193119-215883 GCA_018584345.1 Thuja plicata | reverse complement strand
ATTTTAATCCTATTTAAAAAAACTGTAAACATTAAACACAATGTACATTTTTTAACATTAAACTAATTAAAAACAACAATAAAAAATATTTTTAATAAAAAAAATAATAATAAACAATAATACGTACTTGTAGTAGGAAAAATGGTAGCAAGGGGGTCGGTGGTAGCTCTCAAAAATGGGTACCCGTCCAGAGAAAAACGTAATCACGTTTTGCAAATTGTGAAAATGATTTGCAAAATGGTTTAAAACAAATTTTAAATAGTTTTAAAAAATGGGTGCCCGTTTTGCCACGGGTACCCGAACCAAAATGGGTGCCCATTTTTTAAACGAACACCCATTTTATATTTACGGCTCAGGCAACCGAACCATAATGGGCACTCATTTTTTTAAAAACGGGTGTCCGTTTCTATTTGCCAATTTTTTTTGGCCATGGACTTCTGCGGAATTGGCACTCAACTTTGTGCTTGCACCCTCCCTCTTTATCTCTGTGCACATTTACTCCTCATTTTGCACTTAAATCATATTTTGCACCACTTTATCTTTTATTAAATCCCTCTTTGCACATTATCCACTTTAATTTCTCTTTCAAATTCTGCATTTTATTCTTTTCTTTTTATCTGCAGGCATTTTAATTGTATTTATGCATATTAATTTAGCTTTCCCTTTAGAATATTTATTCCTATGCATTACACTAGCATTTTAATTTATTTCCACAACACTTGACCTTTTACCTTTATTTCAACATCTTTCTGCCCAGAATGAGCCACATGTCACCCTCTAACTGGCTTTATGAAACCACCAGGACGCTAGGTGTCATTCTTTGATTTTCTCTAGAAGTACATCTCTGCACTGCACATGATCCTACCACATGTCTGCACCGCCACATGTCACTCAGACTTAATGGCTTAATGGGTAGATTTCGAGCATCTTTCCATTAAGCCTTTAAGTTAGTCGTCGATCTCACCACCTCGGGATCTGCACCCAACCTGTAGGCCCCTCCAACACGCTGCCACGTCATCTCCACCTCATCGCCTTGCTATCAGCTTGGTTGTCTTCATCACCATGTGTCGCAATGGCTTAATGGCTTATGCTTATCATCCCTGCAACTTTCTCTCCAAGCCATTAAGTGAGTCATTGATCTTGATCGCCTCGAGATTTTCACCCAACCTGCAGCCTTTTCTGCCAACTCACCTACCACATCATCTCTGTGGGTACTGCTAAAATTGGTTTATTTATCATTCGTTATCACTGGAACGCATCTCGAGGCCCCTTCTTGTACACACATGTAGAGCCTCTGGGCTTCTTGTTCGAATTACATACTTTGGCCTTTTGCATATAAACCCTGAAGACCTCCATTCCACAATGAATGTGGGACTAAATTTCTACGTTTTTAAATCCTCTGTGCATTTTGCGTTCCAATATTTTTCTCTATCACCTCCGGCCAATGCAATGTAGAGGTCCACCTATGAGCCATAGCTCTTACTTCAAACTATATGTTGAGCACTTTACTATTTAAACATCAAAATATTATGGCGCCCCATGCATGTGGGATAAAGTGATTTACCTTATTTCACAAAAACTGTACCCAACACACTGTTGTACACCTTCCAAGTTTGGCATGGGCAGGGTTGATGTTGGGCAGAGTTGAGACTATACTAGAAAATAAGTCTTTCATTAGTCCTAGAGTTCTAATTCCCATATTGTTGCAGAGTGTTCCTCCAATGTCTTCTACACAGACTTCCCTTTTGGTGATATTGCACTTGTTTTAAAGCTCTAAACTCCTCCTTGCCGCTAATCTCCTCCATGAAATAATATGCATCCTTCTTTCACAAATTTACCTTGAATTTTCATTTAAAACTAAGTTTTTAAATGGTTTTTACTATATCCCCACCTGCGCAAACTTTTCCATGCCTACCTTGCCTCTATCTCCTTCTGGAGACCATGCGCAAGCTACTCACTCACTAACCCGACAACATCCTCCTTGTGCAAGCATCATTACCATGCATAAGACTTTTCTTTGCTACCTGCATGGACTTCTACATTTGCATTTGCTACGCAAGCCTCCATTTACTGTGCAGAATTCTGTAGACTTCCACGCAAGCCTTTGGCCTTCTCTCACGTAGGCTTATCCATTTTACATGTGCTATCTGCAACTTTCAAAAGTTATGCTTGAACCATCATGTGTGGGCTTTCTTCCATTCATTGCACAGGTTTCACCGTGTTGTACTAGATCCCTCTTTCAACCTCATTCATTTTGGTAATGTTTTAAAATATTTTAGATTTTTGCCTCCTTTAATGCATTTAACACAACTTTATCTAATAAATTGCTTCTAAAACCATGCACTGGCTATTACATTGGATATTGCACAAACTTCAAGCATGTTGCACATACAGTCTTCCTTTCATAACGCAGGGCCTCTAGCTAATCATGTGTGGTCTTCTTGCAATGCTACTTAACACCTGGAAAACTCCATTTGTTTTCAAATTTAAAAGGCTTTGTCTCTTGCTTAGCATGGATCCTCTGCTTGCTTAGCACAGTCTCTTCATTGTTGTGAACACTACCCTTTCCTTATCCAACGCAGACTTTATACACTTGCCCATTGTATTTGCTTTACACCTTATCAAAGGTTAAGATATATTACTTGTATTAACAACACCCGCTGCCTCATTTATTATTTGTTGTCTTTAGAAGTTGTATTCATGCTTTCAACACATCCATTATCCAACTGGAAGCTTGCAAAAGACTCACAATTTTCTAGTTTGTGCCAATCACAAACTATCAATTACCATTAAAACTTGTGCCAAGAACTGTGAGAGAATGGTGTGCTTCCAGAACTTCAAATTATGCTCAATGAGAAGTAGGCCTCTAAAAGTCTTGGTGGGTGCTCATATAACGGTAAATTCACCTTTACACGGTGTTATTTATGTTTATAGAGATAACTTTTACACCTCTGCAAACTAATCATACTAACAACAATTAGCCTCATAAACTAGCTTCAAAAACTGACGAAATCAAGTAAATGGAACGTGGCGCTGTGCACACGCATTCCATGGTTAACATTCTTCCATATTGAAAAGTGACACCTAACGAAACCAAACAGGTCAAAAGAATTTAATCATCCAATTCGCCTCTTCAGGATAATTCTGCAAATTACCCTGTCAAAAAACAATGAAATATATATGGTTTCGACTTTGAAAACAAGTCAAACAACCTCCCGAAGACCCGAGATTTTGGATATTAGAAATATTTTATATAGAGAGAATGAATCCAGAAAGGTAGCTCATGATGATCAACCGGTCACATTTGGAAGACCCTTGAAAGTAGCCACTTGGAACTTAAAGAAAAGAAGATATGAGAAATAATATTTTTGCAAATGAAAAGAGTTTGGGAAAGCGTGCACATGAAACCCTCAGAATTTGAAACCTTGCAAACTTGGATTAAATTTGGTCTATAATGCACAAGTATGATTTTATTGATATGACCAATCATAGTATTCAAGATATAACATCACGAACAGGGCCTCCGACTAAACTGTGCAACTAATCTGCATTAAACTGTTAGAAACTGCAAACTGAATCAGGTTGACAAACTGCCCAAATGGATTCATCATGGCCTGAGAATATTCATGGTAACACATTTCCATGACTACAATATAGGGGAACATTCAAGTTTCCATTCCATTCAACTGGGTGCAAGTTGTGAGACCTCAAAGTCAACAACTTCATAATTCTGCACTTTCACATTCTCAGAATCAAAATTAATTGCAAACAAAATAGCCTTGGGAAACTTATCATATGAACTCATAGGAATTTGAAAATGGAAATGGAGACTCTCTCTCTCATGCCTAAAACATCCCTGAATGATCCTTAGGTCATGAAACTTAATCAGACCAAAGATACAAGCATGTAAAATAGGTCATTTGCTATGATCAGGCAATGTGTCGAATGCAGATTTGAGGTAAACAACTTTAAACAACGGGTCTCCAAAACTCATCAAATCTGATATCTGAAAGTTGTGACCCATTTTATTTGATCCATGATAGGTTTTGCACATGTTCTCCAAGAGGTTTATCTTATGAAAATCATCAGGTCACATTTTACTTGCACTCCAAATAGGCCTTCTTCAAAGACTTTTTTAGGGGTACTCACTTTGCCTTAGAGAAAATTTTAAATTGGTCACTCCAAATTTGTGCCAAATTTGAGAGTACCAACGTTTGCATTCTCCTAATCAGGTTAATCTGGTACTAAAAAGGTAGAAACTTGCCTTTCAATTTGTTTATCATCTTATCCCATACCTTGATTTTGTCGTTACCTTTTTTCTTTCGATCCAATTGTCGATGTTCCCACCACAAGGATGCATGACCTTTAAGATTTTCACTTGCAATCTTGACTTTCTTGTCCTTTGATACATTCTCATACTCAAAGTACTTTTCCATCTCAGTTATCCAGTCTATCAATTCATCAGAATCCAATTTTCCACTATACTCAGGAGGATTGAACTGAGGTGTGGACTTAAAACTTATCAATGCTCACAGGAATCTCTCTTCTTCCTGATCCATAACAGGTGCAGGTGCAGCTTCACCTTTAACTTCTTCAACTTCATCATCACTAACATCTTCAAGATGCCTTCCTCTGTGTTGGGGTGTCTCAACAGCTTCTAATCTTGCGACCATCTGTCTAAGCATATCAGCTAGACCTAGATCTGCATTTCCTCTCCCACGAACCATCTTGAATCCCTCTACAATTGTAGGTCAGATCGCAACCTGCTACCCCACAACAATATCAACCAGCTATGGTTAGGGTTTACAAGAAGGGATTTAGATCTCACCAATGCTCTGATACCACCCGAGGCAAGGAGGGATAGTAAGTGGGGCCAAGGGCACTCCCAATTACCAACCAGCTTGCAGATACAACAATGCGGAAGCAACAACACACAAAGTGAGAGAAGGAACAAAAGATGTCATGTATTTAATTAATTGATCAAAATCAATACATGTCAGGCTATAAGGCCTTCCTGGTTTCGACAATATACATTCAGTGAATTACAAATTGATCTTCATACATGCGAGGTCATAGATCTGCCTTACAATATCTCAACAGATAATCTTCTATCCAATTCTACTCTCCTCTAACTACTGCCCCCCAAACTAAGAACAAAGAAACAAATATATACAAGAGTCCTCGAAAGAGGTCAGCGCTCAAATCTATAAGAGACCCAGATTTAGGTCCACACACATCCCAATGAGAGACCCCGCATTAATTATGCCACAGAAATTAAATATAGAAGTCAGCCAGATCAAGATAAACAACTCTGGAAGAGCAACACCGAGAAACAACAACCACTCTATAAAAGCATACCTGAGCAATAGGAAATGACTCGGTAAGAACATACCCGGGCGACAGAAACCCAACTTGGAAAAAGCATAATCAAGCAACAGAAACTAACGCACCCCGAGACCCGTCGGTAAAGCAAACAGAAAGGATACCCGAGCAATAGGGTAAATGAGCACTTCACCGAGCAACCTCCAAACAAGCCAAAGAACAAGAGAAAACATATTTTTGGTTGAGCAGGATTGCCAAGGACCCAAGATGCTCCTACATCAGGAAATCCCCTCGTCCACACTATTTTAAATTAAATTTTAACTGAGTGGTCAGACTAGGTAAAGAGGTTGGAGGAGGTGTGATTAGGGATCATAAGGGTGATTTAGTTGTTGCTTATGCAGGAAGCTTAAGGGATCATATTAACAACTAGGATGAGGTAATGACCCTACTTTGGGGTCTTAAGATAGCTCTATCAATTGGTATTTGATGCATGAGCATCTTGGGTTTATGGGAATCATGTATGAACCAAAAATATGTTTGATTTGGTTTGGTAGCTTGTTGGAGACTGCTCGGTAAAGTGCTCGGTAAATGCTCTTGTTGGTTGGTTGAAGGTTTTATTGTTTCACCGCTCAGGCTCGGTTACTTGTTTTGGTTTGCTTCACCGACGGGTCTATTCTCTTCCCTCTAGCACAAAGTCCCTTTTAAGGAAGGAAAAAATCTATTTATTTCCTTATAGAGGTTAGAAAATTTTTCCTATGTGCCCTCTTGTGGAGTTTATGGGCTTTACTCTACAAAACTGCTAGGTGTTTAAATTTGAAAAGCTATCTATTTTATTTCTATCATTCAATTTACATGAGGATGACATGTAGTGTGTACTCATGTGGCCCAAGTCATTCCTTGTTTACTCATGATGAGTTGAAGTGGGGAAATTTTGATTTTAGTATATGGAATGGTCATTTCTTTGGACTTCGTGACAATAATTTCAAAATTAGTTCAACGGATTTTAGTAGATTGTGTTCTCGGTCTAAACTTGATACTTTCCATATTCCTTTATTGATTTGATGGACCACTTAGACAAGGGACATGCCATTTCAGAGATGGTTATGAAAGGAGGCACAAAGTGTAATAAAATCACTGATTACCATCATTTATCCTAGACTCGTGTGCTTTTTTTATTCGTCGACTTGAATTTGGGATTTTCCTAGTTTTGCAACACTTTGGCTCAAGCTTGTTTTGTTGTTTCTATTATCAAAAACACTGTCTCTAGATTTTAATAACATGGGTGGGGATCGAGTTTGTGTTGAACCAGAAAAAATGATGATTTTAAAAACAATGCCACTATCCGACGTATTTGTAAAGAAGGGGGAGTTGTCCAGTTTATCGAATGTATGACAGGTTTCGACGAAAGCCTTTCTCGGCAATTTGTTTCATCCTAGGCGGAGAGAAGAGTTTCCACGTGAGACATCTCTTTAGAGGTGAATGAGAAGATTATTGATGAAGGCACTGGTCTTTTGATGGAAGGGCGGAAAATAAGAAAAAACTAGCAAGGCTTTGGATGTTGCTGGTCTCAACTATTTCTTTCGCAGAACGGAGCAACTTGTCAAATTGCGTGGAGGCTTCGACCAAGAGAATTTACCATAGCCCTAGGACCAAGTGTGTATGATGGTAATGAAATAATTTAGCCTTGAAGGGAGATTTGGAGTTTATTACTATGATCACATGCCCTTTTAAATCATTTTGGGAACAATGATACTGTTTTTATTTTATTTGTTCTCCTCCACTCCTTGGAGCGATGATGTTAAGGATGTTGTGGAAGCTAAGAACCAAGGTAAAAAGATAACCATATTGCATCAATATGTCATGTTTAGACTATACCACTTCCATCTTACTCTTTGTCCCCTATAGGTCACTATTGTTCAGGAAACCCCTGCATCCTCAACCCCTTCATCGGTTAGTTTAATGGACTCCCCTAGCCTGAGAAAGAAAAAATGCATCAAGAATCCTAACCTTAAAACCCCTGATGGTCCTCTGGACACCTCTCCTAACACGATGTCTATGGAAATGTTGAAGGAGAAGAAAATGAACAACCTCCCTTTGAGTCCAAAGGTCAAACTTTCAAAGAAGGATAAATTAAATATTCAACAAATTGATTCAAATATTGAAGTTACTGAAGAGACAAACACACCTCGTCGGTCCACTAAACTAGCAACCAAGCCTTCTAAGAAGGGGAAGAACCTAAAAGAGGAGTTGGAGTCGGATGATCTAGGGGAGAGTGAAAGCAAGAGCATAGAGGAAAAAGTGTCAGAGAAAGAGGCCCATTTGATTACTTCCATTAGTTCCTCCCACGTCTCAGAGAGTCTAAAAACTGAGTACCTTGACCTCACACATAATGTAGACGCCAAGAAAAAGGCTATGTCTCCTACTAAGGATAAGGGTAAACCTCTGACAAAAGGGAAATGTGGTAGATGTGTGGTTCTGTGGGAGGAGATTGAAAAGATTAAAAAAGAAATAATTGACATGGATAAAAGGTTCAAGGCGGTCTCGCATTTCACCCTGAAGGCCATACATTGTTCGGCTACTACATATTGTTTATTGCTAACGGACATGCTTGGCGAGAAGGATAGTGAAGAGGGAAATTTCAAGGAACTTATTAAGTTTGTTACTAAGGACTGGGCGAGGATGATGTTGTCCAAGAAATGCATGCAGAAGGAGGCCTATTGTTCTCGTTCCTAGCCTTTGTTTAAAACTCTTAATGCTACTTATGTTAGTAGTAGTTTAGTTAGTATAGTAATGATGGTAGTCATGGTTATATTTACTATGATTAGCAAACTCTTGGTTGTTTTTGATAAGTGAAAGTCACAGTGACTATTTTATTTTTTTTATCTGTGTTATTAATGCGATGACAGTGTGAATCTGCTGTCAGTAGCCTGGGAGACTTTTGTACTGAAAAACAACATCCTAGTGTTGTTACTTCTAATATAAAAAATAATATAACCATACTTTAACTATAATTAAGCCAATAGGCTTTTTATTGTGGGCATCACTTACCACAAATAGTTGTGATGTTTGTCTTCAGTACACTACTCAACTTATAAAAGGATGCTTTTCATTGCAGGATAGAAGGTGTATGACGTTGGATTTAGAAACTTTCCTTAAGGGATAGGATTTGTATCAAATTTGACAAAATGTTAACAGAATTAATGAAGGAGGAAATAAATATTGAAGTTAAGGAAAAGAGGGTGCTTACAATTAGCGGAAACCGAGTCAAAGAAGAAGTGAAATTGGGCGAGAAATGACACAGAGTGCAGAGTGGTGTGGGCAAGTTCTGGAGGCAATTTTATTTTCAAGGCAATGTAGATATGGATATTGTGAAGGCTCATTTGAACAATTCTCTTTTGACTGTCGTTGTTGCTAAAATTACTGACGATAAAATTAAAACTGCCAAAATTGTTGACATTGGTAATAGCACTGGTGAGCTGTGAAATTATATGTTGCTGTAAATTTGTTTGTAAATTCAATTATTGGTTCGGTAAAGGATATCTTCTAAACTTATTGAGGATAGGGGCGGAGATCCCACCACATGTTTATGATTCTTAATGTACAGTCTTCATGGATATGATTGGACAAGACATTCATGACTGGTTGTCTGTATATTAAAATTATTTTGTTTGTCCCTTTGGAACCAAGATCTGCACTATTTGAAGTTGTGTGAACTTCACATACACATGCTCCTGAGAATCAGAACAATGCCTGCAACCGAACTCCTCATAAATATGGGTTAACTTAACTTTTCTCTGTTGAGTAAGAGCTTTAAATGGCTTATTCTGTTAGGAACAGGAAGTACGTACTTCCAAAAATAGAGAGTTTGGTTTAGGGAAATTAAAACCCTTGCGTAGTCTTGGAATCCTTTGGGTGCAATCCTCTTTGTTTGACCATGAAACCAATCTTCTGGGCACCTGAACATCGTCCCCTGTTCTAATATGTTTCACTGCCAATTCCCTCAGGGGGTAGCATTTTCAGATTTTTCTTTCTCCAATCAGGAAAAAAAATTCCATCCAACTCTCCCTCCAGATGGGCTTTAAGAAACTCATATTTATCATGGATTTTATCAATCCATTTCCCATTTTTTCCCTTCAATCCCAATTTCTACAGCTTCAGATCCTCTGCATCGGCCTCTTGCAGTGTTCTCTCTGATTCCTTCAGTGCAGAAACTAAGTCCACATTAGAAAAAATGAAATGACAGATTGTCATGAATAAGAGGCTGCCTGCGCACAATAGAGAGCATGTGTTTCTGCTTCATCCCCAACATTGGACCATTTTAAGAGTTTTCCCCATAACTAACTAAATTTGTTACCGTGGCTTCAAATGTGTCTTCAAAATGGTATGTTAATTTATGTTTAAATTTGCTTGCATGACAGGTTTTTATGAGTAATATGATGATTGTTGACCTTATTATTTTTAATATTTAAATTGAACAGTGAATAACTATCATGGCATCTAAATTTGACAGATTACTGTTGAAGTAGTAGCTTTAAGGTTGTTATGCTGATTTAGATCATATGCATTTTAGGTAGTCCTCTGAACTTTATTCCCGCTTTTAAGCTAAAATATGTATATGCTTGCGATTTTTAATGTCCTTTGGATAGACAACCCAACACAAAATTGTGGTATCCGTGAGTTAATTCGAAATTCGGTGCACTATTCCTCTTCCATCATATTATTTTTGTCTAAGGATTTTACATGTTTCTCTGTATCTTTGGAATTCTTGATTGACTGAATTCAAATATCTAAAAAATATATTAGATTTGGACAAAAAGAATTAACAATCTTTTACTGACCAGAGGATCTATTTTCCTACCAATATGGCTCAACTTGGTGCACCTTTGGATCTTTTAGATAGTTTTTGTTATATAAGCAATTTATTTTCTGAAATTTGTATCCATTGAACATGGTGGATTCCAGAACCTTGAGGTTAAATAGGTTTGTTTTCGTTGTGTTTAATGGTTTTGTTTGAGGCTTAGAGGATGTTGGTGAAACGTTGTTAGTTTAACACAAACAGGGGGTAGAATTTGGATTTACACTTGCCAATTGCATTTTCTTGATAGTTTTCTGATTCTGTTTAAGAAATCCATTTTGTGCAATCCTGAATTCATACCATCCGACTGAGACACATTTTGTCAAATAGTAGACGTGCTTTGTCTAAGCTTCCAATATTTTGCATCTATCCATCAGAGAATTTGTGATTTTGGTGGTTATAACTGAAAAACCGCTGAACACTTAATTTATGTTTGGTTTCAGGTTGAGGAGCTATATAAGAAGTCTTATATTGAAAAATCTGGAGCTGAAATTTGCATACACAACCTATATATTGTGCTTTGGCAACAGAAGAAAAACCCTCTGTCCATTAATGCCCTCCTTAAATTGGTAAATATAAACAAGGCCTTCCTCTGGATGTCTTATCCTTCACCACGGCTTTAGGTGGCCCTGTAAACTCTGGTGATCTGTGTAGAATCAACTACCTTCTAACTGAAATGGGAAAAATGGAAATACACCCAAATGCTATAACATCCTGATAAAGGCTTTGCATAAAGAGGATCAAATTGAGAAAGCACTTGGGATTTTGGACCTAGAATGAAGCACACATTATCTTCCTGATATTGTTATATACAACACCCTTATTGATGCGATTTGCAAAAGAGGTAAAGTAGATGAAGCTTTTGTTTTATTTGCTGGGATATAGAAGTTACTTTTCTCTTAATATTATTACGTGCATTACCCTAATTACTGGTCTCTCAAAGGTGGAGAGGGTTGATGAATGTCCATGTTAGCAGATGGAATTGATTTTCTTAAAGCCAGTAGAGAAAGTGGCTCTGGAATGCATTTTAGATATTAACAACTAAACACAGGAACATAATAATGCCAAAGACAGAAGTTTAATGATAATCAGTTTTTAACTTTCCAATTTATGATTTTTAGTAGTTCAAGTTCAATCATTTAAAATCTCTAGCATTTAAGTAGGCCAAGAACTTAGACATTGTTAATCTCAGGCACTTGTCAAAGATGGTCAGCCAATTGATCTTGATGAGATGATCCTGAATCGGAAAAGATTGCAGCTGAGGAGAATCCCTTATTTGATGAAGATGACTTGGCCATGTTGAACTAGGCTCTCACTCAATTATCATGATCACAGTCACATGGAGGAGAAGCGAGATTCATGGGCTGCTATGTAAATGGAATGCTACTATGTTATATAGTGACTACTGATTAGATTCAAATAATAATCAAATATTTAGAATGATTAAATATTCTTTTTACAAATGTCGTAATGTTCATGTTTTGGAATGTTTAAAGCATTGTATTTTTTTCAGCATCATAGCAGCCAGCAGCCAACAAAGAGTTCAATCGACCAAACAGAGTTTTAACAAACCCCAATATGTGGGCCAACAATTCAGCTTTATATGATGGATAGAGTTGTTTTTAACCATGTTGTGGGGCATTGCCCGGAAACATGTCTGGTACTGGGCAGTATTTATAAAATTTACCCAGGCAAAACAGGCAGAAAAGTGTTCCCTACAGCTTAGATTGTTGGTCATCACCCTTAAACAAGATGAAAAGCATTGGAAGTGAAAAATTGAATAGAAACCTGATTTTTATTGACCTACTATGTTCATTAAGTTAACTTCATTATGCTTTATATGTATAGTTTGGTTTCAAAAATACAATCATAAAAATATAAAAGACTAACTAATTATTTTCCAATTTAAATTTGCAGATTCAACACTTTCTCTCTACAAGAGGTATTTTGAACAAGCAGTCTTCCAGAAATGATGCTTTCATCAATTGCTCTCATTGCTTTTTCTTCCAAGAAAGCCAATATGGCTAGGCTTTTGAAAATTAATTGGTGTCAATATGTAAAACAAGCCATGCTTGTTTGTTACTTTCCAGAATTCAAAATGTTCATGTACAGAAACATGAAAGGATTCAGAGAGACAATCTGTTTCTAATTTATAAATCTTCTTTTTAAGGATAATTTTAAGCACTTTACTGTCTCCAAGAGCCAAGGAGGATGACTCTCAAGCTATCATGTGCAAAAAGCAAAAGTTGGTATGCAGAGATTTCCAAACATTTTCTGCAAGAACAAGTTAAGCTGGACAGGAAAAATAGAAGCAAATATTGTCGTGTGCATGAACCAAGAGATCTTAGTGCCATTGCATTTATCTGCAAAATTTTATTAGTTTCATTTCCTCAATTTAATGTGAAATATACCTTAAAATATAAGGATTAGGGCCTTGAATACACTTTTAAAACCAAAATCAAAGCTCAAAGCATGCCAACAAAAATGTTAAACTTTTTAAAGTGATCAGATTGTTCGAGCATCTATATTGGTTCGATGTTCTAAACCCCGTGGCTAAGATTTTGTTGCACCTAATGTAGTCTATTGTAGATGTGATAATCAGTTTAACTAGCACATCAACTTAGCTTTGCAGAAAATAGTCAATGTGACGTGTTTCAAAAAACATCAGAATAGTTCTTAATCAAAATATGAACTGTGTGATTGTATTGTTCAATGCAAATGTCTAAATGAGAAATACTATCGGCTAACCATTGCACCCCTCACAGGTGCAAGTGCTAGTTTTATGTTCATTATACAATTATTATATACCAATAATAAATTACAATATAATAATATACTTTGCCTATATTCTTGTAAAGAGAGTATGCTAGTTATAATTTCATTAGAAATATAATATTATGATCTAATTAAGAAAGCCCATTGCACACCTTTAAAAGAAAGGAGATGCTGGTTTGTGAGGCGATAGAAACGCCCAGAAGCAATGGCCGTAGGAGTGGGAATAACGGTGGACCAGAGGCATATTGGTTGCTTGCGAATCAAGCAAAACAAAAGTGCAAAAGCGAGAAAAGCACCGAACAATGAGTTGTACGTGTGTGGAGAGCAGGTGGAAGTGGGTGCTTTTATAAGTTTGGAGGAGTGGCATTGTTGCAGAAAGCAGCGTTGCCATGAGGAGTATTGACAGCGAAGAGGTTCCGCCCCCTTCCTTTTCTGAAATCAGCGTTGCGAAGAGGTTCCCCCTTCCCTATCCAAAATCGTCCCCATCCTTCGTGCCGCTAATGAAATCGAGAGTGAAGGCCCGCGCGTTGCATATCTTTGTACGACTCTCCTCTTCTTTCCCAAATATGCTATCGACCACCCACAGTGCTAATAATGGGGTTCAATGATTATCATGTACAGGTAGATTCCACGCTTTAATAATGGGGTTCAATGATTATCATGTACAGGTAGATTCCACGCTTTACAGATGGTTCACAAGGAAGATCCCACATCCAGCGCCCAAGGAGTTCGCCAATTTAAAACGGCTCTTTTTTCCCGCCTAGGACAGGTGCGTACAAACTTTAATCTCTTCTCTTCTCTTTCTCGCATTAATTCTTGCTCCATATACAAGGAGCTCACAAAATAAATCTTAGCAAGTTTTGTTGATAGATAGATAAAAATTTAATTCTGGGAGGACGTAGTTTATGGGACAGCAAGGCAACTTAAGCTGACTTCAATAACTCTTCTTTTTTTGTGCAAGCTGACTTCAATAACTCTTCTTTTTTTGTGCAAGCTGACTTCGAGCCCACCTAACTTTGAGTCCACCTAACTTCGAGATGTATTCCTGGCTGAATAGGTTATACCAAGAGCTATCAGATATGATATCCGCAAATTTATCTGTTTGAAGACTTCACATTCTAAAATAAAGTGATATAATTTAAGAGCCTTTAAAATTAATAATACTAAATAATTTAACTGAAGATTTCTATTTTAAAAAGCTCATGGTTCTAAGATTTCTATTTAAAAAGCTGGCAGTTCTAAGATTTGTTTAAATATTATTTTATGTATATATATAATCTTTAAAATTGTATTAAAAATCTATTTCTTGTCCTTTAATGATGTCATTTAGATGAAAATGTCTTGTAGTTAGTGAAATCAAGTGTTAAAAGGTAGGGGTTTCTATATTTTTTTTAAATATCAATTTATTTTATACAGAGAGGAAGTTTTTTATATAGTTGAACAAGTTTCAATATTCAATATTTTTAATAATATTGTACCAATAATTATGACTTCGAAGTTATTATGTTGATTATGACTAACATAATGGAATGAAATGTATTCCTTACATCTAAAAACTAACAAATCATGTGATGCCACATCAGTGCAGCAATAAACATGACGTGGTGCACAAGCATCGGTCTCACTTCTTTTTGAGTATTTTTGAACACCTTGATAAAAAGCATGTTGATGTGGCATCATATTTAATGACTTGACATTAAAACCTTAATTATAGTCAAAGGATTCGTCAAATAACTTGTTCTAAAATATTGTGAGTGATTTGAAAATTCTACATAAAATTTTGAAAAATGCAAACTTAAAGTGCTCAACTACTAAATATATCCCCTAATAGTTTTTTCTATTCTCATATTATATATTACTCTATAATTATAAATCATCAATCACCTTTCATGAATTGCTTCTTAAACTAGTAGAGGAAACTATTAGCCCCTCTCCCTAAAAGTAGCTTGAAGTTTTTAGAGATATATATATAAAAGTCATGTGTAATAAGAAAATTTTCATTTTAATCTTGTAGCTATATTTTTTGTTGCTTGTGATGATCCTTAGAAAAAAAGACACAAGCTGAAAACCCTTACATGAGGATTGAGAAAAGCATTGTGTGTTCAATTTTATTGGAAACATTCATTCGTCATAACTCCTGCAATACATAAGATTAAAATTTGTGGTCATGGATATAGCATTTAGAGACATCACTTAGTCTTCTTCTATGATCACACACTCTATTGCTCTCTAAAATTCAGAATTGAATCTCTTGAAAATACATTAGCATAGTAGGTACACAGACAACCAACAAACTCTAAGTTGACATCAATGACAACTTCATATTTTATCAACCTATCATTAGTTCAAAATCAAAATAAAGACTACATCAATTATGCCAATAATCTTCCCCTTTGGCATTGATGGAAACACCAACAATACCAAGTAATCATCTAGCTGATCTAGAAATTAAAAATAATCCACTCTCACTTAAAGATGATAAGTATTTTTTGTTCTCTAATCTCAGGTCTCTTCTCTTCTCCCAAACATCTTTACTCTATTTCTTTCTTCTCCCCTTTGAAAATAATGTCAAAGGAAAAATAAGCTGAATAAATCATCTATTGTAACTGTCTTCTTCTTTGTCTGACTACTCCCCCTAAGGAGCAGTTCCCTGATCATCAATCCACAGTGAAAGATATGACAATAGATTTACTAGATTGATGCACCTACAACATCTTAGTTCTATTCAGGTAGGGGCAAAACCCCTATCGTACCTCTAAGTTACCCAAAAGTATCCTTAGCTAGTGGCTTGGTGAATATATCTGCTCTTTGTTCCTTTGTTGGTACATATTCCAACTTTACCTCTTTCTCCCACACTTTCTCTCTTAGAAAATCATACTTAATTACAATGTGCTTAGTCTTGGAATGCATAACAAGATTCTTGGAAATATTTATAGTACTTGTTATATCACAAAAGATACTTACTGGTTTAGTCACCTTTTCCTTGATGCCTTCAAGAATCTGTTGCATCCATGCAATCTATGTACAATTTATAGATGACGCAATATACACAACCTCTGTTGTGGATTGTGAGATATAATTCTTCTTCTTTATTTTCCATGACACAATTATTTCACCTAGAAAGAATGCACCACCACTTATACTCTTTCTATCATCAAGATTCCTTACCCAATCAACATCAATAAATATACAGAAAGAAAAATTATCATCATGATCATACCACAAACCCTAATCAAGTGTCCCTTTTAAATATCAAAATATCCTCTTGACTGCAACCATGTGAGATTCCTTAGGAGTTGATTGAAACCTAGCAACTATACCAACTGCTTGAGCAATATATGGTCTGCTATGAACAACATATTACAACTTACTTATCATAGATTCGTACAAATTAACATCAACTACATCATATTCATCATCTTTAGAGAATTTACATTTAGTAATCATTGGGGTTCTAACTAGTTTTGAGACATCCATACCAAAAGTCTTGAGAAATTATTTCACATATTTAGATTGACTAATATATATGCCATTTTTAAGTTGTGAAACTTGTAATCCTATAAAGAATTTGATTTCCCCAATCATTGACACCACAAATTCCTTTTTCATCTCTTCAGTAAAAGCCAGACTCATATCATCATTACCTCCAAAGATTATGCCATTAATAAAAACTTCAGCTAACAACAATTTAGCTCCTTTAACTTTAAGATATACATTGTACTATCATTTCTTGTTCTATCAAAACCAATTTGAATAAGATATGAATGTAGCCTTTCATACCATGCTCTTGGAGCTTGTTTCAGTCCATACAATGCCTTTTGTAGTTTTCATACCATGTCCTTCTCTTTTGTCAATACAAAACCATTTGGTTGTTCTATGTAAAATTCTTCATCAAGAATTCCATTCAATAAAGCTGACTTGACATCCATTTGAACAAACTTTAAACTTTTTGTAAGCAACATAAGAAAGTAGAATTCTTACCCATTATAGTCTTTCTACTGGAGAAAAATTCTCACCATAGTCTATTCCTTATTCTTGTGCATAGCCCTTACACACAAGTCTTGCCTTGTTTCTGATTATATCTCCATCTTCATTCAGTTTGCTCCTAAAAACCCATTTTCTACTAGTGACATTTTTATCTTCAGGTCTAGGAACAAGTCCCCATGTATCATTCTTCTCAATATGATCAAGTTCTTCGTCCATATCTTTTACCCAATCTTCATCCTTTATTTCCTCCTTCACTATCTTAGGCTCATACTTGGAAACTAAACAAGTACTCTCTTTGGGTGTGTGGACCAAGTTGTGGACCAAAAAGGGGGGATAAGTAGACACATTTTTTCTGAAATCGGGTAAACCTGAACTTGGAACAGGAGTTTGAGGGTCATGCACTCAAAATAAGAAGATGTGTAAAAAATAAAAATTGTAGTACTCTGAATCTAGCTTCTATAACACTAATTTTTTTTTAAACCTGATAAGATTAAGAGGGTCAAACCTCACGCACACAAAAATATGTTCCTAATTTTTTTGGAAAAACATAACATAGTTATTTCTGTGCGTGGTAAAAAAGGTATAGTTATATTCAGTATTTTTTAAATTCCTTTAGTAGGATGATAGGTAAGAGTGAGATCTAGAGTTTGTGTATATTTTGTAATTTTCTGATGAGTATTTTTTTTCTGTGATTTTTTGAATTTGTCACATCCTGAAATTGTGGTACTTGTTCGTGCGCAAGGCATAACTTGCATCAAAATAATCAAAAATGAAATTATTTTTTTTAAAAGTGTATATAATCAAGTGTAGAACAATAATATGTAATTTATTTGTAATTTGATTAAGTATTTCAAAAGTTATTAAAAAAATGGTAGACATATGTCTGTGAGTACAATCAAGACACTAGTAAAGAAAATTAAAGTTTACTATGCTAATGTTGTCCAAAAATAGAAAAATTTATATGGTTAGAAAGATAAGAGGATGTATGAGATTATGGTGAAAATTATAAAGCTACCCAGTTGACAAATTGTCAACTTGATGAAGATAAAGTCGAGAAATCATCTTACAAGATTTTTAAAAAATGTCTAAAAGAACAAAAATGGACGGAAAATGAGCCTCCAAGCCTTTGGGTCATTTTTCAAGCCTCTTCTTGAGCCATAACCCGATCAGGTTCTTAAAAGACAAAAGTACTTCAAAACCCAATCGGGTTCTGTAAAGAAAAAAGTACTTCAAAACCCGATCGGGTTCTGAAAAGAAAAAATTACTTCAAAACCCGATCGGGTTTTGAAGAAGTAAAAACTATTCTTTTTATTCTCCATAACTAGAGAGAGAGAGTAGGAGTAGGAGAGATTGAGAGAGAGAGAGAGAGAGAGAGAGAGAGAGAGAGAGCTCACTAAAATGAGAGAATGTGCTTGAAATGTTGAACCATCAGAAGCACAGAGCGTGACATCTGGATTAGCCAATGCTTCACCTGAGATTTTTTGAAGTAACTCAATCTCCTCTTCTGCACTCTCACTTTGTTTCACTTCCTCTGCATGCCAGATTTCAATCTCTTTTTGCATTCCTTTAATTGTTCCCAATTGGTTCTTTCTCTCTACACGCAATGATGTAATTTTCTATCTTAGAGCTTGGATAATATAACCAAGTTGATTTTCCCCATCTTCTCGCAATAATCTCATCTCTTCTTGCAGATTTTTAGTAATTCCAAATTGTTTCTCACCGTCTACAGTAAGTATTTTGTTTTCTTCCTTCACCCCGCGAAGTTTGTATAAAAGATATGTATGGTAATCTTCACAGTATTTAGGAGGCACAAATTGGTAACAATTTGAGTTGTAGGAATCATAAAATGCACACAGAAATTCCAACATGTCGAAAGGGGTCATAAGAAGTTGCATGACAGACAGGTTCCTGATGACATGTCCACAAAGCTCAAACTTCTTCATATACATCGGACCTTGCAAATCCAATTCTCACATGGCCTCCATGATGACCTTTCCTGGGACAAAGATGACCACAAATTAATTTTTATTTGCACTTCCTGGTACAAAAGCTCATACTTCCATCGCCATACATCCTTAAATCATGACATTTGGTAACAACATGTCCAGCATCATCTGGATGTTTAAGACAATATAGTGGTATTCCATTACCAACATACCCATTATCTGTAAAATGGTTTATAATATCACTCCACACTGGAGAATTGTCTAAGACTAGCTTGGCATTTCCAAAGATATACAAACCAATTCTAGCCCTGGAAAGGGTAATACAAGTTCTGTTTGGAATATTTTTGATTAAGGAAAATAGGTTTTGATGGGTTCCTGAAACCCTATAGAGCCATTAAATATACGAGAGAATTATAATGATAAGTATCAACTTAAAAGGAATAGGCCTAACAACAACTAACCAAAATAGTCTCAGAGGAAACAAAAAACCTGGCACTAAACCAAAAAGTCCAGATAAAAAAACCAGGGACACGAATCAGGCAATTTCTCTAAGAATCTTAGCAGCTTGAAACTCTAGCTCGGTCATTCTATCTGCAGCCTCTTTCAGGTCTGTCAGATCTTTATCTGCTTCATGGTTCTCCATCTTCTTTGTGGCAGCTCTTGTCCTCTTCTTAGTTCCATCTTCCGGTGACTTATCCCTACCATAGCTCGGTGACTAGTCCTCCTTGTTCCCCCTTTGTTCTTCAAACTTGTCAATTAGCACCTTAATATTATCATTTGAAATGTTAAGAAATCCTATATTTTCTTATGTTTTTACATTCAAATTAGGAATTCAATGTTTCTTACCAAAGAAAACAATATGATATTGGTCTCTTTTCCCTGGTTTCTGACTATCATCAATAGAATCACATTTGTAGACTTGTTTCCAATCAAAATTACATTCAAGTTGAGCTATTTTGGCTTCCAAATAAACTAACTTCTCTATAAATAGAATATTGAATGAAAGACCAAATTCTACACCATCTTTACCTCCTCTCATCCCCACATATTCAATAGAGTTACAAACCTGGAAATTATAGTTTTTCTTGTAACTCCATCTAATTTTCTTCACACACTCCCTATAAGCTTCGAGTAAATCTTCTCTTATAACCCTGAACTAGGTGTGTAAATAATTGTACTCTCTCTCTCTCTCTCTCTCTCTCTCTCTCTCTCTCTCTCTCCTCCTTTGTTCTTAGTTTTTCAGAACCAGTTCAGGTTCTAAGTAACTAGGTGCATGGAGTCATTATGTTCTCATAACCCGATCGGGTTCTAAGTAATTAGGAACACAGCCGTTATGTTCTCATAACCCGATCAGGTTATGAACCTGATCGGGTTCTGTGGAATTAGGATCTTTGTTTGGTTCAACAGTCTTAAAACAACCATTGCAAGTTGTTTAGAGGTCCCACAACTATTTTTCTTTTGTTTTATGACAGGAACAGATAGGTTTGCACCTTTTTGCATGTTTTTCTTTGCAATGATTGAAAATTGTGTTTTTTATTTGTGTTTTTAATGTTATTTTATCATTGTAAGTTGTCATTTCAAGAAAATGGTTAATTTGTTCTTATTTTTTGTATTTTATGTTCACATGATATTATTCGTAGGGTCCATTCAATACGAACAATGGGAAAGAACAAAAGAGGAACAATTGAACAATGAGAGACAGAAAAAGAAAGAAAAAGGGAGTGCATGAGGAGAATATGACAAGGTACATCATCAAATGCAAGCAACGTAAGTGATGAAAATGTTAATGTAACAAATGCACCATTTCAATTCGATGTCATTAATGAAAAAAATGCACATAATGAAAATGAAAATCATCAACATAGAACAATTGAACTAATGGATATAAATGCACCTAATTCATCTAATGAAAATGTAGAGCATGCAACTGTGTTAACACCTCCTAGAATAATTCGTAGAAAACCAAAGTTTCTAATTGACATTGATGAAAATATTTTGAGGCCAATGCATGATAAAATGTTGAAAACAAATTCTAGAAGAATTGTTAAAAAGACTTGGAATAACTATTTTGAAAAATTAAATCAAAGTGGAAGATGTCAAGTAGTTGTTGAAATGATTAAGAATCTGAAATTTAGAGAGACAGTGACAATTGTGGGGTTGAGAACATCTGAAAATAGTACTGAGAGAACCATTGTGAGGAATCTATTCAATGCATACCAATCCATTGGTTCAAAATCACGCAGTAAAGATGCTAATGTTACTCGACATATCCTCACATCAACTATAATGGGAAAGGAAATGAAAAAATCTCGTATAGTAAGCAAAACAAGTAAGTCATTAAGGATAGGTAGATCAACATTACGAAGAGCCTTACAAAGGCAAGAGGGTATTGAGGATCCAAACACTAATTCTCTTTGGTCATTCTCGGGTAGACTCCCACAAAAGGACAAGGTTGTCGTTGATGCATTGAGATCATTAATTGAAAAGTTTTGGCATAACAACACAAGGGTTTCACCCACCAAAGAGACATTGTTAGGAGGAGAATCGGATCTACAAATCATATGCCACATCCAAAACACTTTTTAGATATGACACAAACAAAATTTTATGAAATATTCCTCCAAAGGTTTCCTCAAACTAAAATAGGAAGTGGAGAAGGGTTCGCCTCATCTGAGGTGGCTATGACCAATTCCTGTATGAAAATTCATAGAAAATGACATACTAATAGAGGAACATGATTTCTAAAATATTTGGAACAAACAAGAATGCGATTGAAAGTAAATAAGAAAATGTGTTACCTCCTCCCTCTCCTGAACATTAGCAATGTCTGGGCCATTCATCAGTTCAGTGAAACCCAATTGATTCTACATGTATACAATAAATAAGTCAAGTGCATTAATCAATATACACTACATTGAAATGTTCATAATACATTTCAACAAATATACTTAAATTGGACTTAATTACTTTTTTTTGTTTCAATGTCCCCGATGATTTCTTCCCCTTTCCTAATGACCTCGAGATTGGTGGGGTAGGCTAACAAAAAAAATTAACGTAAGAGAAATAATATGATACCACATGTGGTCAATTAAAACTATAAACAAGAGATGTGCAAAAAATTATACCACATAGCTCTCTAAGCCAAAGTCAATGGCAGAAAGTTTGACATCCTCAATCTCAGACATTTGAGCCCCTGACAAGCCCTATAAAACACCAAATAAATATATTTAAGAAATAGTTTACAATGAATATTATGATTCACTTGAATTCCACAAATGATCTATTATCACAAGTTTATAATCAAATTTTACAAACCGTTATTACAATATAAAATTTTGAACTCTTCTTTCACACACAGGACTATTCTTTAACAAATTTGTAGGCACGGTTAGAGAAGGATGGTGGATTTATTTGAGGATGAAGGGTTTTTGTGATGGATTCTACATGTGAGGGTCTATAGTGAAGTGTTTATGCAATTGGTTTGGCCTGGAGTGGATTGGAGAGGTCCTTTTGATTAGACCCTAGGTGTGTGATCCTAGAAGTGAGGGTTTAGTGGCTAAGGCCATAGATAAAGGACAGAGCCTTGGAGAGTTGAAAATATGTTGTTTCCTAACCCCTAGAAGGATTTTTTCAGCCTTTGGAGTCATGAGAGTAAGTGGAGTCAGGGGTTTCTTTGTAAATGAGGAGAATTAGGCTTAGTTTGGAGGTTACATGAGTATTGGATCTTGGGTATGGTCCAAAGGAATATATATTAAATCTTGGGGAGGATTTAAAGATCCCAAAAGGGTATCTAAATCATGTTTTAGTTTCCTTAGTTATTTGGGGAATGTTGGAGAAAAGGACAAAATAGTGACTGGTGTGGGCTACTAGCTTTAAGGG
>MU223917.1:180872-192559 GCA_018584345.1 Thuja plicata | reverse complement strand
TACACTAAGTTACCACCATACAAATTATTAAGATATGATATTTTCAAAATAACGTAGTATTCTATTTTAGGAATAGTTATAAAACATTACCTCAGGTGTTTGAGCTACCCGTCTACGTGTACTATAATGAGCACTCCTTGGTGTGCTTGTACCACCAGCTGCACCCTGCAATGCATATTATTCATGTATCAATTTAGATTCTTCTATACTTAAAAATTTATTTACTTTCAACAGATTTAGGTAATTAATTAAAATAACATGTCAAAACACAAATTTAAACAAACCTATGTCGACTCTGAACAATACACCATCGACAACAGATCATCTGTGAGGGCCACATCCTCAGTAGTGGATGCCTCACATCTTTTTCTGCAATGTACACATGAATGGGATGTCAAACCATCCGCACTCGCCTGGCTATCTACCCCATCACATATACCATTACAACTGATGCAGATATGCTCATTGGGCTGGGCTGACCCTGGAAATGTATCTGATGATAATGGATCTCGCACGAGATGAGATGATCCTAATGGTGCATCTGATGGTGATGGACCTTGCACATAATGGGATGATCCTAATGGCACATCTGATGAAGATAGAGGTGGCACTGATCCATCCTCTCCAACTAACTGAGTGCCATGCTGGATAATGACATCAGTCAATGATGCAGCTGCATGAAGAGTCTGTATATCCATAGACTCCTTCACGACTACTGGGACCACAACATGAATAATGGGTTTTCTCACAATACACCTCCTCTCTTGTGGTCGAGTAATCCTATGTGCCCCAGGTCCATCCTACACAAAGACTCTCCCTCTACCCTGTAACTCATGAAATTCAAAGTAATTCAGCTTCTCACCAATGATAAACTCACAGTATAGCTTCCTCAAAAAATATAAAGGAACCTCGTTATTATTACAAGGTGGTTGGTCAAATACCATGTACCACCTATCCCAAAAAGCTGATTTCATCCCCCTATGAACACACCAATGTATAGGAAATCATTTTATATTAATTTTTAGGGAATTTCTAGTATTAGGATCGGTGAAAAGGGCACATATGTCATGTTTTTCTATGCATTTTATTTTCACATCCTCATAGGATAAACCATCAGCATAAAATTTACGACACCTATCCCTCCATGAAACCCATTTTGTCACCTCTTGAGACACCTCATTTGCACTATTGGACATTTTTCTAATGTAGTGGCAAGGGTAGAGTGATGCTGAAGACCAGAAGCCTTCAATCTATTGACCAATATATTAATTTGTGCACTATTTTGGTCAAGGCGTTGCGCAAGGTCTTCTTGTGATGCATCTACATGACCTAACGACACATGTGGAGGGCGTACGGGTGGCAATGGTTGTGGAGGAGGAGAATTTTGCAGAGGGTTTACAAGTGGAGATTGTGGTTGAGGGTTTATGGGTGGCGAGGGTTGTTGAGGGTTTATAGGTGGTGATGATGGTGCTTCTACGGGGGGTGGTCTTTCATTTTATTTTCGTCTTTTTGGGTTGTTTGATGAATCTGGAATGAAATTAATAAAAGAAAACAAAAAATCAATAAAATAACCTAATTTGATTACAATTGCAAAAAAAAAAAAAACTTACCTTTGTTACAGGGCGCCATTGGTTAAAAATCTTGATTAAATTGCATTTTGTGCGAAGCACGATCAGGTTTTGCTACTGTTTAACCTCCTCCACACTTTTGCTCCGCAGTTTAGGTGTTAAAAAATGGCCTAAGCCACAGGCTATTCTATTTTTGTTATGTTTCTCATAACCCGATCGGGTTATTAAAAACTCAATGAGTCACATAACCTGATCGGGTTATGAGAAATTCCTCATAACCCAATCGAGTTTTGATTTGCACACAATTTTTTATAATATATTCTAGGCTTGGTTTACCAAGCCTACAACGATTTCAAATTTTCAATAACCCGATCGTGTTATCAAAAATTTGAAATTTTTTTAAAGGTGTGTCCACTTTTTTGGTCCACAACTTGGATCACACTTCAGGTTTAGGAGCTTTTTCTATTGGTTGAATCAATTATCTCTCTTTATTTTGATCTACTGGTACATGCACTTATGATTGAATATTCATAATCTCTTGGTCATCCTCTATTACTTTCTTTCTTGAATCACCAGATCTATTAGGGTATTCATCTACCTTTACATTTGCACTTTCAATCATCTTGTTAGTTCTTTTATTGAAACACTTGTATGCTTTACTCTTAGTAGAATAACAGAAAAATATACCTTCATCATTCTTAGGATCAAACTTTCTAGTGTCATCATCTCTCTTAATCTATCATCTACTACCAAAGAGTTTGAAATACTTAAAACTAGGTGAGTGACCATACCATAGCTCATAGGGCATCTTATATGTTCCTTTGTTTACTTGCACTCGGTTCAACATATAAACAAAAATACTAATTTCTTGTCTCTAGTACATCTACTTAAATCAATATAGTCCTTGTAGAATCCACTATGGTTATGTTACTTCTCTCTACAACATCGTTCTATTGTGGATTCCTTGGTGTAGACATTTGTCTCTTGATTCCATTGTCTTCACAAAACTTAATAAATTATGCAAAAGAAAAATCACCACCTCTACCAGATCTTAAACATTTCAAACTCTTACCTGATTCCTTCTCAACCAATTATCTGAATGCTTTGAATTTATGAAATGCATCAAACTTCTCCTTGAGTAAATTCACCCACATCATTTTAGAATATTCATTAGTAAACAGTATGAAATATCTTTCTCCTTGACAACTCTTTTGTCTCATAGGCCCACAAATATCAGTATGCACAAAATCAAGTATCCTTTCAGATGAAAAATACTTTCTCTTGAAATTAAAACTAGATAACTTAGCCAACTAACATTATTTACACAACATGTTGTCTGGTTTGACTAATTGAGAAAATCCTCTAAATACATTAGTGTTACTCACTTTTATTAAACTATCAAAGTTTACATGGAAAAACCTTCTATGTCATAAGTAACTATCTTCAACTTTTGCAACCAAACAACTATTCATAGTACTATTCAGATAGAATAAATTACCTCTAGTTTTCCTACCAATAGAAATCTCATCACCAGATCTTCCAATAATTATGTATACTCCTTTGAATTCTAATCTATAGCCTTTATCATTAAAGTGACCCACACTCACCATATTATGTGTTAGACGATCCACATAATAGACATCATAAGTATTACTTTTTCCATTCAAAGAAATAGTTCCTTAACATTTAACCAAACAAGGTGTACTATTAGAAAACCTCACCACACCACCATCAAATTCATCAAGTTTAATAAACTTACTCTTATCATTGCTCATGTGATGTGACCATCCATTTTCAATAATTCATTCATCATTATATCTTATATGAGAAACCATTTACTTTTATCCTTCAAATGGATCTTCTTTGACTACAACAAACACAAACTCTTCTTCCTCATTTTCTCTTGATTCTTAATCAGTAACACCTTCATCCATTGTAAAAAAAAGAATTATTTCTTCTCTTTTCCTTTAAATATTCTAAACTTATCCTTTTGTTCACCATTAAGACATATAGCAAAAATATGTCCAATCTTATTACAAGAGAAATATTTTAGTGGAAGTTTACCTTTGTACTTACCAGTCCCTTTAGGAAATCTCTTAGCTAGTAGAGCTTCAAACTCTCCTTGTTTTTTTTCTTCTTCCAAGATAGCTTCAAGTTCCCTGGCATAAATTGACATGTGATCAGTATCAAGAGTTGTTTCCTTACCTTTCCTTACCGATACATTAGACATTGATGCCTTGAAAGTAGCTTCAACTCTTGGAATATTGTTATCATAGTTATTCAACTCAATTTTAGTAATCTTACCCATCAGTCAATCTATAGTAACATTATCAAATGTTCTTAGCTCATTTATAGAAGATACTCTAATAGAATAAGAAGGCAATAAAGTTCTTAAAATTTTACTTACTACTATATCTTCCTCAATAGTTCTACCAACACCTGTTATACCTTGCATACCCGTCCCTACATTTTTTCCGACAAAATGTTGGGTCCCCCTTTCTTTTTGTCTTTGTTCTAATTTCTATCTTTTTTCTTTTCTTTCTCTAGGATCAGGATCTCGAAGTGTCTTCCTGTCTTATGGCCAAAGAATTCTGGACTCCATGGATTTCGGCCTCTACTTTTGTCCTTTCTCGAGAGAGTGAATCCCAGGTGCCCCGAGGTCCAAAATTCATGATTTACCTATCCCTAGAATTCCAATAAGTAGTTAATGCACTATCCTAGGCATTATAAAAGGATTTTACCATTTCACTTTCACATTTATCATGAAAAATTTTATCTCTCAAGAGGCAGTGGTGAATTGCTAAGTGTTTTCAATCTTGAGTTCTTAATTATAAAATTGTGCTAGTGCTTGTAGCCGTGTTCGTAGCCATACTCAAGTAGTAGTATTGAGTTATCAAAGCAGCTGGTGAAACATTGTTTCAATACCATCCTCTTTGGCATTCTATGTTCCCGGTAGGTCCCTCTTGTGACCTTCTAATTCATTTTCTATTCTTTTTTTTTTTTGTTGCTTCTTTTTTCGTTACCTTTCCTTTTCATTTCGCCAAAATTCATGCTATAAATAGTGCCTAGGCACACATTTGGGCTTTTTTTCTTCATTTTGTGGTTGTGGTGTCCACCCTCCATAGCTCATCCAAGTCCGTAGATGTGTCCCCTATAAATTAGTGTAAAATAGTGTAGGTTGGTGTAAAATATTTGTAAATTTTGTGAAATCTTTGTAAATTTTGTGAATGCTTTGTGAATTCTGTAAATACTTTGTAGATTCTGTTAGTAGCTTGTAAACTAGTGTGAAATAGTGTAAATGCCACGTAAATTCATGTAAATACCTTGTAAATTTGTGTTTCTCCTATGATTAGTGTAAAGTACCTATAGGTTAATGTAGGTGGTTGGTAGCTCCATGTATACTCTATACAAGTTGTATATTTTGAGAATATGTAGGCATTCCATGCATGTTTGAGGTGAACTCTATGCATTTTGGGTGTTTGGTGTAGTTAGTTGGTCTTTGTAAATATTGTGAGTATGTCAAGTTTGAAATTCTTCACGAGGTTCATCAACCACGCTTTGAAATAATAGGGTTAGTGACTCTATGTTTAGTCAAGGTAGTCCAGGTCGTAATGCCCAGTGCCAAATTATGCCAGGTTGCCGAATCTGAGTTAGTTACAGAGCCGAGCTTGTGCACTCAATGGCTTGGTTATGGTTTTCTATCTCCTTGGTCATATCTATCTTAATGGCAAGATAGATTCCCATGGGTGGACATTTAAATTTTTCCTAGCTAGCCATCAATACCCCCCATTCCATGCCAACTATTAATTAAGTGTCAAAACTTCACCCTAGTGGGCATACACACTTCTGCACTTTGAGATGACCAAACACTTAATTGAATGTCATGTCAGCTACATCACTTGTACTTTTATTATTCTGGGACTATCATCCCCAATTTTTGTGGCGATCCCTAGCATGTCTTTCTTGGTAGTTTCTTATGTTACTATCTTAAGATCTCTCCCATCTCGAATGTATATTTTGTGTATTCCAGTTTGCTCATGAAAGAAACACTCCCTCGCGGTATTATTGTAATAACTAACATCGTGTTTATTTTATTTATGACAAGATAAGTGATCCTAAAGATCCCTAGATCTAAATTTTTCTTAATCTTAATGTATTATATATCCTAAATTGATGGTCATCCAACCCTACAAGTTATAATTGTATAATTGGCACAAGAAGTATCACCTCCAAGAAATAAAAGGTAGAAAAGGATTTGTAGAAGCTCCCATTGGTTCTAAAGTACAAGAAGGATGAAATAGGCCAGGGCTCCCAGGTTGAAATGATCCTCCAAGATATCACATATAAAAATTTTGGCACCTGGGCCAAACTTAAGGGCCTCTGATAGGCCATATATCAGCTATAAAGATCTAATTGTTGGAAATATTGTTTGGAAAGCTACAATGGAAACAATTATTGTTTTGTCATTGATGTCAAACCTTAACTAGTGAGACTATTGCTATCTATTTGAGTACCATATCTATTGATTGATGGAGGAGATTTAACAAGAAGACCAAGAAGAATGGTTGAGTTATGAAGAATTACAAAGGGTACTTTATTAGTTGGCACATTGGTAAAGTGATATGTTGTTTATCTTTCACTGATAGTTTACTAAGAATAGTTTATGCCGAGCAAGTTTTGTGTCGGTCGAGCACTAGTGTGTGCTGAGCATATTTTCTTGTATGTACCGAGCATCAGTAAATTGTCGAGGAACACAATATTGGCCAAGTAGTAGTATTTTGATGATTGATGAGATTTAAGATCTCTGGCTGACTTAGTTGATTTTATTGGGATATGTAAAGTTAATTAAAGATTGAGTAATGTTATTTAATGCATGGGTAATCGCAATTAATGCATGCATTCAAGATTTAATTAAAGACTACTTTGGAGAAGTAAATGGTAATGTAATGATGGAAAGATCCATTGGATCTAACCTAACCTAAGATCTACGATCTTGATTAAGCGGTAAAAGATTTATCTGACCTAAATGGAGATGTATATGATAACCTCAAGGGGTTATTCATGGATATAGTTGTGAATACAATGTATGCAAAGTGGATTTCATGGTTAATTGACTGATTGGCAAGATCTAAGCAAAGAAGGCTGAGCAGAGAAGTAGAGAGAGATTTCTTGACGAATTCCCAAGCGAATTTGGAGTTCGAGATGAGAATGGAGGCCACTCAGTGAATTAGAATTAGAGCTGAATAGGATATGGATTTGCAAAGTAAGTTATATGTATCAGATCAAACCTGTTGATTACTTTCTAACCATTGTATCAGTTGCTCTCCTTTAACAAGGTTGACCTAAGATTCATTGTATAAATCCTTTGAGCAAGGTGACATTCAGATTGGTATATTCTAAGTCCTCTAATAAGCCCACTTCTGACAGGGTGATTAAATCCTTTAACCAGGTCACATTTGACAGTGTGTTTTGTAACCTTTAACAGGGTTGGCTCCTAATAGATCTCACTTCAGAAGAGTGAAAACTTTGGTAGCATGTTACTAGTGGTTTTTCCCATATTGGGTTTCTACGTTAAATCATGGTGTCAAATTGTGTGAATGTTTATGTTGTGTTTTACTGTTAAGTTTCTGCAAGCTTATTTCATTAGCACAGTAAACTGCACACTTTTATATTATTGTTGCCAAGAAGATCTGAATTGTTCAAATTGGTATAAATTTTTAAATGGCCAGATCTGGACCTGAGTATAATTGATTAACCCCCCCTTCGTTATTCTGAATTCATTCTAACAATTGGTATCAGAGCTTAGTTCTCTTGAAAAAGTTTGAAGGTACTTGGAGCAAAAGATCAAGATGTATAAAAGGGAGGTACCAAAGTTGAACAAGGACAACTTTCCAACATGGAAAAGTTTGATGAAATTTCATTTGGATGGTGTTGGTGATTCTACTAAATGTCTTGTGGATCAAGAATATGTATCCCCTACAGGAGCTCTCAATGCTACACAATTAAGAGAAAAGCAAGAACATAATCAAGCAATGTTGGAGATTGCATCATCCCTGAACTATCATGAGATCGAAGACATAAAGGACTGTACAAGCACAAAGAAAATGTGGGATGCCCTTGAAACCATCTATGGAGGTGACACAAATTTGCTAAGAGCCAAATCTGAAAGCTTGAGAGGTAAGTTTGATGAAATTAAAATGCAAGAAGGAGAAAATATAGTTTCATATTATGGTAGGATAAAGGAAGTTGTAAATTCTATTAGAGGAGCTAAAGGAACCATTTGTGATAACACCATCATGAGAAAGGTACTAAGAACACTTCTTCCCATTTATGCTATTATAGTATTTGCAATTCAAGAATTGAGATATACTCCTAACAACAATTTGACTTTGGAAAGTTTAGTAGGTAGACTTATTGCATTTTAGATGTCAAATTTTGATAACTATACTCCACAAGCCATTGACTCTGCATTCAAGTCCCAGATGGTCCTCAACAAATCAAACAAAGGAAAAAAATGTGTGGATAGTGACAGCGACACTTCTGATGAAGATCTAGAATAACTTGAGGCACTTATGACAAGAAGACTATCAAGAGGAAAAGGAAAATTCAAAGGTAAACTTCCTATTATTTGTTTTCCATGTAACCAAGTTGGTCATAATGGTGCAAGATGCCCTGATAAGAATGACAAAGATGAGAGAAGAGACATCAAGTATAAAGATAGATTTTGAGTAGTTGATTGATTGTATGTTTGCCATTGATGACAACATATAATACACAGCAGTGATTCTGTATGTACTTATCAGAATGATGACATGAAGACTTGTGTGGTTAGATACATGTTGTTGACATGTTTATTATTTTATGTTCATACACGCATATCTAGATATGAGGTTTCAGTTAAGTTGTGTAATTCTATTATTGGCAGTTACAGTTTAGGAAGAGTATTTGTTCAGAGCCGACGTATGTAACGTGTTTCTTGAGTTGCGCCTATCTTTAGGATATGCATGTGTATATTCATGATTAGTTATGAGTTGATGATAGTTATCTAAAGGTGCCAAATTTGTTTCAATAAGATTTCAGAGTTAGAGTCAATTTGGTGAGGCCGACTTAGTAAAGCATCGCATCTATTCAGTTTATACTTGCGTAGTTGTAATTATGCTTGTGTGCTTAGTAGATTCGACAAGGATGTTATGAAGAGTTGTCTTATAGGTCCCATGATCTTATACTTTGGGGAAGATACTTATATCAAGTCATTTGTGATACGCTAAGTGTGAATGATACAAAAAGAGATGAAAGATGTACAGAGCAGATTATCAGAGTTGGTTCATTGATCAAAGGTCTATGTGAACAAGAATTGAAAGATTTTAATACACTGGAACTGATCAAGATAGCAGGTCTACTCTACAGTTCATCATCAGATATAGTGCATATCTATTATACAGAAGGTTGTAGCCTTCACCATTAAGCAGTGAACTTTTGGATAGTGAGTCCACCACCCTTAACAATGTTATTTGTAAAAGACTCCTAACAGGGTCCGACCCTTAACCAAGTCACTATACTTATTGCATTGTAAAGTACAACTCCTAACATGGTTGAAATATCTTCTAACAGGGATTACTATAAACAAGTATAGTTCATTGTGGGTGCTAATTCCCACCGGGGTTTTTACCATTTGGTTTCCCCATAATCAAATTGTGTGTTGTGTACTATATTATCTCATTAAGCATTTACTTTGTTGTATTTTAAAGTTAAGGAAGTAAAAAGAACTAAAGTTATTGATAAATGATTCACCTCCCCTCTCAGTTATCCTTTGGGACTATTCTAACAATTGGTATCAGAGCCAAGTGCCTTGGAGAAAAATCCTAACAGCTTAAGGTAGATCAGATGTCTTACTTCAGAAAAGAGAGCCCTAAGTTCGATGGAGAAAACTATCTGGATTGGAAAAACAAAATCATAACACATCTACAGTGTGTTGGCTTTGAGATCTTTGAAATTGCTACACAAGAAGTTGTAATTCCATCTCTGAAAGATCTTGCAAAGGATGATGATACTAAAAGACAAAAGGAAACATTTACCAATAATGCAATTGCTAAAGAAGCCCTAATTAGCGCCTTATCAGACAGTGAATTTTTTGAGATCAAGAAAATTGATAGAGTATACACCAGATGGAAGTATCTAGAAGATATGTTTGAAGGAGATATTCAAGAAAAGAATGCATGTAGGAAGACATGGAAAAATAAATACAACAGTCTTGAGATGTTACTTGAAGAGAACATCAGAGCCTACAATCAAAGGATAAATGAAGCAGTCTCTGGAATCAGAAAAAATGGTGGAGAAATATCAGAAGAAGACATAATGGACAAGTTGCTAACTACTTTAACATCAGACTATGAAAACAAGATAATCATTCTAGAGGAAACCATGCAATTCTCACAAGACTTCAAGAGAGAAACTTTGATCAGCAAAATCTCTGCATTTGAGATATCAAGATTGAAAACTGAACCTAAAAGTGAAATAGCTTTCAAAGCCTCACTCCATGGTAAGAAATCCTTACACATATATAGTCATAATGAGAAAGAAGAAGTTGATGAAGAACTAGAAGAGATCATTGCTATGATTGCAAAAAGAGAAAATAAAGGAAAAGGAAAATATGAAGGACAACTTCCATTCAAATGTTTTTCATGTAACAAGATTGGTCACTTTGCATCTAAGTGCCCCACAAGAGTCAAAAAGTTCAGATCTGATTACAAACCTAAATATAAGAAGGAATAAATTATGATGTTGAAGAAGGTGTAACTGATGAAGATGAAATTGGATTTTTTTCCCTTAGAGACATGGAAAGGATACTCGAGGAAATGGACATTGCAGATGAGAAGGAAGAACAAGAGTTAGGCCTAATTTCCAAAGCAGACATCAGAACTGATTGGATCATTGATAGTGGATGCTCTCATCATATGACAGGTGACAAAGAAATATTTGTTCAATTAGACAAATACAAAGGTGGTATGGTTAGATTTGGAGATAACACTCCTAAACCTATCATAGGTAGAGGTTCTATCACTTTGGATGGAAAGAACAAGACAGATGATGTTCTATATGTTGATGGATTACATCATAATTTGTTGAGTGTTGGACAGCTACTTGATAAAGGTTATCATTTGGAGTTCAAAGACAACAAGTGCATCATTAACAACAAGGATGGAGACATGATTGCATCAGGCTCCAAAATAAAAGGTAATGTTTTTCAACTTAATTCTGATGTAGTTTGTTTTGTTGCAAAAATTGATGACAGTTGGTTATGGCACAAGAGACTATGTCATATCAATTTTGATAACATAGTAAAGATAAGTAATGTTAAGGTAGTCAGAGACCTTCCTAGTATTGCAAGACTAGTTGACACAATATGCAGGGAATGTGTTATGGGAAATCATGTAAGGAGTTCTTTCATAAGCAAGAAGAACTCAGTTGAAAACAAATTGGACTTAGTGCACATAGACCTATGTGACCCTACCCAAACAAGATCATACTACGAAGAAAGGTATTTTATTTTGTTTGTTGATTATTTTTTAAGGATGATGTGGGTTGCATTCTCAAAAGAAAAGTCAGAAGCCTTTGAGAAGCTTAAAATATTCAAGGCTAAGGTTCAGAATGAATCTGGATTAAAACTGAAATGTCTGAGATCAGATAGAGGAGGAGAGTTCACCTCTAACCAGTTCTATGATTATTGTGAAGAACATGGAATTAAAAGACAATTGAGTGCACCTAGAACCCCTCATCAGAATGGGATAGCAGAAAGGAGAAATAGGATTATACTTGATACAGTGTGCACTATGTTGATTGAAGGAAGAGTTGCACACACATATTGGAGAGATGCAGTGAATACAACAGTCTATACTATCAACAAAACTCAATTGAGGCCAGGCGCAGATAAGATACCCTATGAACTTTGGTTTGGTAATGTACCTACAATGAAGTACTTCAGAATCTTTGGTAGCAAGTGCTACATCAAGAGAGATGATGGTGTTGGTAAGTTTGATGCCAGAAGTGATGAAGGTATTTTTCTTGGTTACTCTACAAAAAGAAAAGCATATAGATGTTTCAATTTGAGATTGAAAAAGA